>CM076655.1:522977-570291 GCA_038496675.1 Rachycentron canadum
GTGTGTGTGTGTGTGTGTGTGTGTGTGTGTGTGTGCGTGCGTGTGTGTGTGTGTGTGTGTGTGTGTGTGTGTGTGTGTGTGTGTGGTGGGGGATGGGGGAGGGCGAGGACACAGGATGAGCTGCCAGATTGACAGGCTGATGGGGCTGTCACTGGGGGCCAAGGTGTAGAGATATTTGGGGAGTTGGCGTTTGTGGCTCAAAAGATAAGCATCAGTGAGAATATGAGAGGCTAGATGATAATCTTTCACAGGAAGTCAGGCTATACCATTGCAGAAGAAACCACAGGAGAGAGACTGACCTTGTGGGCCTGTGCTCAGCTGCACTGCTTTTCGGAAACGGCCTGGCTTCCAACCCAGTGCAGACAGGAAGACACTCTGACATAGTACTGCTCTATTTAAAAACAGGGAAGTCAGCTGAAGGGGTATCTGTCCTTCACTTTATTATGCTCGTCCGTTTTGCATCACAGCATGAAAAACCAAAATTCTGACTCAATGTATCGTCTGTTGTGCAGCATTTAGCTCAGCTAGTATTGTAGATGATCATTTTAGCTGACACTGGACTGTCTGACTTTCAAGGTGTGTTCAGACAGGATATAAAGCACATTTTTTGCTTTGCATTATATGTATGAAACGATCTTTACATAACTACTGGATTGACAACTAATGCACTAAGTGTAGCCAGCAACAACTGTGTGTGTGTGTGTGTGTGTGTGTGTGCGTGCGTGCGTGCGTGCGTGCGTGCGTGTGTGTGTGTGTGTGTTTGTGTGGAAGCTCAGACTGATCTAAAAACATTTTCTTCCAGTTGCTCTCGTTGTTCCTCCCCTCTCTGTACTTCTACTAAGTAAATTCATTCAGTCTCAGAGTAACCTCAATCTTTTTCTGTGCATCTTAAACCTCAGTTTATGCCACCAAGAATGATTTCATATCCACCCCCATCTGTTTACTGACTATCTCCCAATGTCTACAATTCACCATCACTTCTGTCCAAAAATACATTTATTAGCCAATAAAATCAAAATTTTCTCTTATAACAATATGTGCAGGGAAACTAATCATATTGTATATTTCATTCTGTAGTTCTTCCCATCAGTTATGTTAATGTTGTATTCACTAGCACAGTGCAATGTAATTCCTTAGATCTTGGAAAAACATAGATATCACACTATATCATGTTCACAAGGTCAACAAACATGGGCAGTCATCTAAGCGCGCATGTTAAAAACCTGGAAACCTATTTAAAGAGAAACAGGATTCTGTTTAAACATCTATCAAAGTTTAGTCCTACGATCTGGTTCAACACTAACCCACAGTACTTTCCATAGTATAGATTGACATTTACTCATTTGGCAGATGCTTTTATTCAAAGAGACTTACAAATGAGGGACATCAGTAAGTTGTGCAGACTCAAGGTTTTATTGTGCAATGAGTGATTATTGCAGGTGTTCGGTCCAATAACGTGGAAGCTAATGTGGCTGAAAATCAACTATTTACAACCTTTATGAACTCCTGACCACTGGACCTGGATTACTTTGCTGATGGCAATAGGTTCAATTGATAGAACTAATGGCTGAAGGCATGAAAGTGAGTTGTGAGTTGTAAGTTGTAATAAATCGACTTTTCCTTTAAATGAACAATATTTGGTCTGAGTGGTCTGAGACCCTTAAAAGTTTCCGTATCCTTTAAAATCAAAAATTGACATAAAGAATCTGTACTGAGCAGAGGTCACAGGCTGAAGGTTAGAGATGGAGGGTTATATAACATCCTGGACTGACTGTAAGGTTTTAAATAAGAATGAATAATGTTCACCTCTTCATCTCTAACTACTGTCAGTGTGCCTTCTCTCCGGGCCAATAAAACCCAGCTTCATGGCTGACTCTGCAAATATTATTAGCATGATTCAGCAGATTTTCGGCCTCATTTGAGCTGTTATATAACTACTAATAAATTGAGTTCAATGCCTCTCATTGTCTGAATTTTGCTTTATGTGAGTATAAGCCAGCAAAGCACACAACCATCATTCTGAAATTAACAAACCATGTTGTGATTTGGACATTAATTCACCTAAGGAACGAAAATGACCAAATTTTTTAAAATTTACTTAATTGGCAATTTCAAGTGTTGATGATGATATAAAATGAAATTATTACACTAAAGTGAAATATCACTTTGAAAGGTTATGTTTGACTAAACATAGAATTGGGTTTCATCTTGTTGAAGTCACATGATGATTAAAATGTCACCCTGCTTCCTTTTTGCATCTGTCAGAGCAGATTTTGAACTGTAACTATGTTCTGTGCTTAAATTAGAAGAAATACTTGTAGCATGAGCTTATTAATTTGACACAGACTTTCTGAACAAATGGTCTAGGACACATCAGATTTACAATAGATTTTGGTTTTGACATTTATATTTGTGTACAGTCATCGCGTGAAGAGTCTTATTCTGCATGACAGAAGATAACACAGGAAACAGGGTGGTAAGGCTCTTGATCACAAGCATCAATGATTTTTTATATGTCAACGGGTCGATGCAAAAATTAGCTCTACGGAAGTTTTTTTTACAGAGGAACAGACCAGAATCACAAACAATGCTTTGAAATGGTTTTTTTTCGACTGAAAACGACAAAAACAACTTTGAAATCACAGGTGCACAAGAGGAAGCCCTTCACAAACAAACCTGTTACTGTCTTAAGCAAGTGAAGACCTCATGTTGCAGGCCAGTTAGTCACCACACAGGAAGTCATTTTGGGTTACTGCAGTGGGTTGATTAACTCCAGCAGTCAGACTTAAAGCAGACCAGAAGTTTTTGCATGTATACAGAAGTCAAAAGAAAAACTCTGGGGTACTATTTCTGTCATCAATAGGCAGAAATTTCTGGACACCCACTGATTCGGATGTGCCTGTTGTGCAAGTCTCCTGAAAAGGTAGGTAACTTTTAACTGTTGCATTTGTGAGATCTATGGCAGACCAGAGAAGCAAAGGCGCAAGTCTGTGGGGAAAAAAAATAAAAATAGATGAAAATGTATAAAAAGCTTGGGAATATAAAGTGGCAACAGGCTTTAAAGTGCAGGATTTCCTGCAAGAGATGGGAATCATTCAAGAACAAGCCTCCAATTGTTGTTTGGTTAATTTTAGATTGAATTTAATAAATAAATTGTAACGTACGTTGAAGGTCATCTCATCATTTGTGAAATATGAGTATGTGTATGTGGGAAACTTTTAGTCAAAACATAAAGAGAGAACATAAATAAAACATCTGGTGCTGGATTGAAAAAACACTGTATAAATACGTTTACTGCCACAGAACAAATCCGCAGACGACATAAATTTAATATATAAATATCAACATCAACAAGTATATTATCAACAACTATGAATTGTTTTTAATGAAAAACAGTTATAATATCTAGTATTTTCTCATTTGAGCCCCGTTGATATTGTTTCTCTTCTCAGACCGAGCTCGCTCTAACTCTACAGTTGATACTTTCTTGATGCCCATAGCAAAGTCAGGTCACAAATCCTCAAGCAGTCTAGTGGTTTGAGTTGCCACAAATCCTCTGCACCCAATTTTCATAGGGCAGAAGTTTATTTTCCAGACTAACTGCTCCACCTCAGACTAGCTCCATGTATCTAATCTCCTTCCTTTTTATACATCTCATCCAACACCACTTCCCATGGCAGAATAAGCTCTGCAAAGCAGACAGACAGCTCCACTGAGCGTTGGACCTCAGTGCCAAATCCAATACTGAGTCTCCAGTTTGGGATCGTCACTTGGTAGCCTGTAATGTCTGCTGGCATTTTCACTGGGCCTTTCTAAAATGTCCTAACTTCTATTTTGGGCAGTTTTCCTTGCTGCTTCCTGTATTGTTTTCCTTCACAGCCAAAGGGATCAAAGACCTGTCAATCTAAAAGTGATTGGCCCTGATGACGTCTTTCTCTTCATTTTCATGCCTGCAAACATGATTTTCAAAATTGATATTAAGCCTGAAAAAGCCCATATGGTGCACAAATGTTGTCTTTTGTGCAGTTGATTTGCTACCAGATACAATTTCAGTTTTCTTCTTTTTTTTCCCTTAGAGCCTTAAAGTTTGTGTATTACCAAATCTGATTGCATAAATATTAATATACAATGTTAAACCTTACTATGTTATAAATACTATTATTTTATCTGCATTGTATAATCCAATATATCCTGTAGTAATCATTAGGTTTAATTACAGTTTTTCATTGATAAGGTCACCAATCACTTGGGGTTAAGATAATTACTGAAAAACTAGTGAAATCAGCTCTGCTTCCCTTTGCTTACAGAGAGGTTACCTGTGATGAATACAACCATGTTTCTAATGAACACCAAAACCTATATGATTGAATAAAATGTAACACTTGATACTGTTGCTCTTTATGCATCTTAGTAATAGGCCTGTTTATTATATAAAACCCCTTCAGTCTGATATAGATTTAACTGAATTTGCAACTTAGAAAATAGCTTTGGTTAAGGTCTGGGGAAAATTGTGATTCTGGTTAAATGCAAACAAACACATTGTGTCCTAAATCACAATGATTTTTTTCTGAATTAAACCAGACCACAATCAAATGTAGTGAATACCACGAGAACGTTAATAATCTATTCTCTATACTGCAATATCAAATATTTTGGCAGAAAAAAACATTGCCACTGACCAGTTTACTGATATGTTCAGTACCAACATATTTTGCACTTGTGAATTATGTAAATCAACATTTCATCTTAATTATGTTAACAGAAAACATATATCATCATACAACAACCTCAATCGAACAATTTCTTCAATGAAAATAAATGAGAAAGTAAAGAGAGATGCCGCAGATTAAGCAACAATTAACTAAATATATGATGGTTTAACTCATGTTAAACATTTAACTCACTAAACATTTAATCAACATCTGTTGCTCTGTCTGCACCAGCAGGATCTTTTCATAACCCAGATTCTTATGTAACATAAGAAAATAATAAATCTGTCAATGTTTTAAAAAATAGTTTCACAGTAAATTCAGATATAGTTTCTTTTCAATGAAAATTAAAAATGTAAAATCAAGCAGCTCAGCTCGGTGAAGTTCTATATAAAGCCCTGATTCTTCTGCTTGTATAACTGTGGAGGATGAAAAGTCCAAGGACAAACTGTGTTGGAAGGCCACAGTCTTTAGCTTAACACCAAACTAATGATGTTTTTCATTTTTGTTTCACCCCCTCGTTAGCTGCAGAGAGAGCGAACAGCCATGAGTCTGCTGTGATAATGGTGAGTTATGGCGGCTGTATCCACAGCGTTTCCCTGCTGGTTCCACATGAACGTTCCCGGGGGAAACTTTGGGAGTTTGCAGCCCACTGATAATTACCTTTTAGCAGAGAAATAAGCAAAGGGTGAGTTTCTGCTCTGTCATTGTTAGTGCACAGCCAGAACAACGCAGTGCAGGCCACGACTCTTCTGAGCGTTTTTACTAGAATTTATGATTGTTTTTGGTTGCATTAATATTCCTTTTAAAGTTTAACTGAGAAATTATATTTTGATGTGTCTCATTCAATTTATTTTGTCCTTATGAATTTATACATCATCTCATATGCTGAGCAAACATGCTGAGTTCATTTTATTTGTATGAGCTGTTATTACATGTGTTAAGAATATCATGTGCATAGTTTACTTTAGAGCAGTATCAGCTCAGATTGTGAAATATTTGACAGTGATGAAGCATCTTTAACACAATAATTTGATGTGGTTATAAGGTCGAGCAATTGTTTACTGGCACGGTAATGTGTGTGTTGATGGCACTTGCTGACAAGTTGTGACAGCCTTCTGAAGCAATTAAAGAAAAAACTATCAAGCCTATTCAAACGCTCCTCCATATTCTGAGAAGCTCTGCAGATATCTAGTATATGTATTGCGAAAAAGACAAAGAAAGAAAATCAACATGTGATTGAAAAATTTCTCAAAATTCTCAGCATCTCTTCAGTAATTCCTGTCTTCCAGCCCATTAAGGATGATTCAATGGGATGATGCATTTTTGTTTCATGAAGTCAGAATCTCAAACACAATGTTAACAGTTCTCGGCTTTATAAGTTACACTGACATAATCTTGTCCAATCATCTTTTGCAGAAATGTCTTTTTTTCGCCTACATTTATAATAAAAAAAAAATAATTTAGCAGTGCCTCAGTTACATAAACTGGATAAATATGAAAAATCATTCATATTCACAACCAGGCATGTGGTCTATTGAACTAAGTATTGTCTTTCAAAATAAACTCTGTATATGAATGACATACAAACTGGGCGTCCTTACCATGGCCAGATATTCACATCAAAATTGGATGTCACCTCAAAGCCTGATGGTGATAGTGCACCTATCGGACAAAACATTATTTTCCACCTAGCTTTTAAATCAAATGAGAGAAGCTGCTTGGATTGGCCATTATTGGTGCACCCATTGTTAACGTATTTATCCTGATTTCACACATTTTTCAGCTTCACCACAGGTGCACAAAAATACACCAAAATTGTTATAAAACACTTTGATACTGTGACATCTTTCACCTTTTTTTTATAGCTGAATATAAATGTGTGCACCCTGGTGTCTATGCGACTCTGAAGAGTGAAGTTTTAAAGAGGAAGCACCTATGAGAAAAGCAGTGTGTTGCAACACCTCATTGTAGCTTCCTGTGCTTATCAGAGCTGTGGAGAGCGTAGAGAAGACTGTCTACCCAATATATAATGTATGTAAGGTGATGTAAAGAGTAAAATTCAATGATTACAGGCTTTACAGGTTCCCTTGTTTAAAGGCACATTTTTATCCAAAACGTCAGTGAAAGCAGAATGAGATTATTTTTTTCCTAATTGTCATGCTATTAATTTCAAAGAGCTTAGTGTTAAGACAGATGGAGATTTCTTTTCCTTTTGACATATTGTAGGATTGCATATTGCACGGTGTAATTGTGATGTAATATCTGAAAAAGGGAATAAGTTTTTCAAAAAAATTTTTTTACAAAGTCACAGGTTTGCGAAGGTCATCCATTGTACACTTTGTATTTCCAGTATAAAGAAGCTGCAGTTTTCTCTCCCCAGGATCACGGTAGAAGAGACAGAAACAGAAATCAAATATGTGGTAACAACAACAATAGAACTTCAGAGTCTGAATACGATGTTGTGGATGACCAGGAGGAAGTGCTGAAAGTGCGCATACTTCCTGCAAGGCCTATAAATGAAGAAAGAGAGTATGCAGGTAGAAAACAACACACTGTTGCCTATTATTCATGATTACAGGTTTTGAGTGTTAACTGATTTTAGTTTCAGTATTTTAATTTAGGATCCTATTTTTGTTTCTCTGACATCTGAGAATTTTGTGACATTGATTATAATTGACAGAGATAATTTAGAAAAGGCATGAATATGAGTTCATTTATTGCATATGAATGGATCAGTGGATCAGTTCTTTGTCATCATTATTTTAGCATTGTTTTTATCTCTGTTCAGTGTTGAAATGTTGAAAACGAAGTTAACAATGATAATGAAATGAACCCCAAAATTGTCGCCTTGGTTTCTCAGTGGACTGAGAAAGAAGTAATTCCCTCCATTTCTAGGTATTAATCTGACATCTGATTTGTGTCCCTCCCAGTGTCAAACTTTCATTATTTCTGCCTACCATATAAAATTCAAAAATAGTTCATGAATAGACTATAAGAATTAAATGTGCCACAAACTTAACTTCAAGTTAAAGAAGTGTTTACACTCTAGTTGACACAATGAGGGTGGGTGTGTTGCACTTCTTTACTCAGAAAAGCTCTGGAGAGCAAAATTAAAATGAAGCTGAATGAAATGCAGGCTAAAAAAAAAAAAAAAAAAAAAAAAGAGCAGCTCCACTGAAGACTGTGATGAGGAAGAAAGAGTGTGGATCTGAGAGAGAGCTCATGCTGAGTGAGCATGATCTGCCAGTGGGTCTCTAGAGCCATCTGTTGGCTGAGTCAGACTGCAGGAGATTACAATTATCCAGGAGCTGAAGGGGGAGAGAGGGAAGCATGTAGCATTATAAGACTCCCTTTATTCTCCTGCATAGATGTGGCCCACAGCCAGGGGCCTCACAGCTGCACGTCAACAACTTTATACTGGATGTGGCTTTTAAATTTGTTCACACTTGGAGTGTTCTCCCTCTGTAATCAATACAGTCTGCTGCTGCAGTGTACTGCTGGGGCTGGCAACAGCCGAGCTACAAGAATGATACAAACTCCAAGGGTGTTAAACTGAAACGCCTGTCTTTACTGCCACTAATGAAAGCTTGGCAATCACTGTTTCTTTTCCTCTCAAGACAGGGATCTACCAAGGTCATTATCAGCTCAGAGCCTGTCATCACTCTCCACTGTAAGATTTCTGTTTTGTTTTCTTTAAATCAATGAACCAGCGTTACTCTATACCTTCGTCTCTCACCTAATGGGACCCCCCACCCAACCAAGAAGCGAAAGAAAAACAAATGTAATTTATAAAATAAATGTTTTATTTATGTTATTTACCTAATTTATGTGAATTAATTTAATGGGTTACACTGCACTAAAAAACATTTCCAATCATAAATTCAACCAATATCTAAATCTAACTAAAACCAAAGATGGACAGAGTCAACCACAGACATCTGAAAACCAGGTTAGTCTCTGGCAACAGCCCCACCACTTTAAACAGCGACTCCCTCCCCCCAACCACAGAGCAGTCAGCCTAAGGAGGAGAAACACTGAGTACCATTACAATTCAACTGCTGCACTACAAAATGTCTTTTATGCTTTATGTGCTCGCCACTTTCACTTACAGAAAAATCAATATCTTCTTTTGAAATGCTATTGAAAACATTTTACCCAAAAGCCTTTTGAATAATCTTTTTTAAATTGTTTTTCTCATTGATACTATTTCTGATAGTCAAGTATATGCGTGTGCAAGTAGTTTTATGTCTAAAATTTAATGTCCCTTAAGATTTTTTCTAATGCTTTGTAATCTCTGGTTGTTTAGTAATTAATCAACTTTATTGTTATTTATTTATTTATTTTTCATTTTCAGGGTAACTCAGGCATCGTCCCTCGACCTCCACCCAGGGAAATATCCCATATAGCAGGTAAAGTGACAAAATGTTCCATTATTTGTGGAAAAAGAAATTCTGTGGAAGTATTTGTGAAGGAAGTCCTAAAATCCACTATGTAATGTTGGAAAAAGGAATAACACTATGTTCCCTCTGCATATGAGATAAAGATAAATACTAAATACTATACAATAATCAATATAGCACACAGCTTAATTTGCTGTAGCCGCACTTGGCAATGGAGGCTAATATTAGCTAACATTAGCAAACCTTAGACAGATATTGCTGTGTAAGAGAGATGAGTCGTTTCAATCCTGACTTTTCTCTGCTCTTCCCCAGGCTGCTGCTCAGCACAAGTTACATAGGGTCCCTTTAAACCTGCATGAACTCTGTGGAATTATTACAAACTTCTGCAGCAGAGCTTTTAAACCTCCTTTAGCTCATTGTCTTGGTGTTACAGAACATCAACTGCATGATTCAGTCTCTTCAACCTTTGTAGTTGAAGGTTGCTTCCAGCAAAATAGCTCTGATAAATCCTCCATACGCTACAAGTAGCAGACTGTTAGGTTGGCAACTAGCTAGTGAACATAGTCAAGTTCCTCTCAACAGAAGCTAAAGACCCAGATATTTGTCTCGCTTGTTGCTGGAAATGAAACCAGACACCACAATGAAACAAAAATACCTATATATAAACGATAATAACAGAAAGTATTTTTACCAACAATGTTACAGCATCTGAGGAGTGAGGAGCATATAATAATCAACTGATGGTTTCAAGTCAGTTTGCAAACTCTCTAAACCTATTTTCTCTGTACAAATACTGAATTCAGCAAAGTAATATATAGCTATAGCTATATAGCATTTCCCTCTGAGACTGAGGACCAGAAGATCAAATTTGTATTTGAGCATGATACTTCAGTAAACATACACAATACATACTTCTCTGCATTATGTTTTTAAATTACAGTGCCTGCTGTAAATAGAGATCTGAAGCCTGGCAGAAGAAAGATCCTGTTCGGTAACACAAATACACAAATGAGCAAAATTGAGTGAAAACAGCCAACCTGTGTGGGCCCATGTGTAGCATCCCTCATATTAACTTGCTGCTTTTACAGATCAGCGGCCCATACCAGTGCAGCTAGGAGCCCAGGTAAACACCCGCGCCAAATACAACATAGCGCACTGTTAACTGCTTTTGTGTATATAAATAATGATTGCAACATATTACACAGCTGATCACTTCTCTGTACATTTTCCCAGCGCACACGCAGGTAATTCACTTGGCACCTATTCACATCATTCAGTGGAGGGTTGTGAAAGGACTTACAGCTGAAGTCTGCGTTGGTCCAGGTGCTGTCCATCTCCCCCGCTGCCTACACTGGACCTGGTGCATCACTTTACTGGACTGACACTAGACAAACCCTGCAGGAGAGAGTGAGTGAGACTTTTACCAGTAAGCATCTACACTTGGGTTGTTTCAAGTTGCTGTAGCTGACACTGTGACCTTACGTGACCCTTTTCCCTGTGTGACTGCAAGACAGTGAGAGCCCTCTTATTGAACAGTTTCTACAGTGCAGCAGCAGCGCCATCTGGTGGTTAGAAAAACAATCACAGAGAAGCCTAGAGGATTTCTTTGAAAAAGCATATTGTGATTTTGTCTGTATTTTTTCTTTGTAGTGAACTGAAGACAACTGAAAAAGTAAGTAATGACACATACAACATTAAATCAATCGTAGCTAAGAAAATCTTGTAAGTGTGACTGATTATTCTTTCATTTTTATTACTGACTGTGTCTGTTATTTCAGTATTTTCTACTTATTTTTATTTATTCTGTCTATTTCACATCTTTTAAGTGTCTTTCTGAAACAATGAGATGATGTACATGTCATGCTAATTTAATATATTTTAGTATACACTTGTAACTTGAAGTCTTTAACTGTCTTAGCTTACTGTTTTAATGTAATTGTCTTTTCATTGCTTTTAACAGGCAGAGGTCAGTTCATGTGCCAAAGGTAAGACTGAATAACTGAATAACATTTTGGAGAAAAACATCTTCACAGCTGTAATAAGCCATAGTTTGGTTTTAGGTCTACAGAGAGCAGAAAGTATTACAGCCCCACGCGCCAACCAGAGGCATTCTTTGGATTTGGAAACTCAGATAGAAATCAGGTAAGATTTTATTTGTCTGGCTTTTTGGGGGCAGTTCTGTCATGTTAGACCATTTGAGAGTTACACATGCTCTTTCTTTCTTTAATTAGGTCACACCAAAATCTAGGTAAGTAATGTTACAGCTCATCAGAAACATTATACACCAACCGACTAAATCAGTGAACATTAACATCTACTTAAAGAAAGGGTACCATCAAAACGACATCACCACGAGTGGCCTCAAACTAAAGAAGACTTTGACCAACGTGACTTTGTTCCAAAGGAAAAGCCTAAACAGGTAAACTTCCTGCTAATTTATAGAAATATTCTAACAAATAATACAAGTTTGATTTTGGCTGTGAAATCTCTGATCACTGAACTCTGCTGGCAGATGTACTGTGAAGAAGACTGGTATATTGGGTCCTGCAATCGAGTAGATGCTGAACACGCCTTACACCTGGTGAACAAGGTATGAAATTATTTAAAAATGAATCTCAATATGTCTAAAGCTTAAAGAACTAGTTGGGAAATATAATCATTCACTCTTTTGCTGAAAGTGGGAAGAGATTATCATTACAGCTTTTGTCTGTATCTGCAATCAGAACCTGTAAAACTCCCAATGCTCCCAGTTATGTGAAGAACAACATTTTTACTGTGTATTTCCCAAACTGTACAACAAGGACTGTGAACAAGTCTCGCATTGTATTTTATTGTAATTCCTGACATCAGGATGGGGCATTTTTGGTACGGGACTGCTCCAACAACACCAACAGTGAACCCTTGGTATTGGCTGTTTATCATGAGAAGAAGGTTTACAATGTTAAAATTCGATTCAACGAGAGCACCAGCAAGTACGCCCTGGGAACAGGACAAAGATCAAAAGATGTGAGTGGACAAATTCATAAGACTAATTCAACAAGCACTCTCTCCAGCAATTATATTCATATTATAATAAAATATATTATTTCTCCTCAGATGTTTGATTCTGTGGCAGACATCATCAAGTTTCACACCATATTCCCAATAATACTCATCAGTGGAAGAAATGCAGCTGGAAACAAATACCCAGAAAACTGCGTGCTGACATGTGCAGTAACAAGGAAGGATGTTGACCAGCTCCTACAGTAATACATACACAACACATGAGCACATAAGAAAAAAGCTGACTGTGTATTCAAAGTGTGAAAATGTTTGCTTGTTTCAATAAAAAATTGGGCTTTTTTTTCAGTTAGGACACAATATGCGCAATAAAATATACTATATGTCTTAATTTACATGCATTGTTTTTAATGCCAATGTGTGAGCAAATTGTAATTTAACTTTAAAACATGAGACCTTCTCAGATTTTTCAGTTGTCTTAACAGTGTGTGGGTTGATTTCAGTGTAATTGAATTCAGAGTCCACTAATGTGAACAAACAAAAAAAGGTTTTATCTAGTGAACAGGGATGTGACCACCATCACCTTCTCTGCTGCATGAGAGTTTTTTAAACAACAAGATGGGGTGCACCTCTGAAAAAGATGGTAGTGAATCAGAGGAGGCTCCACGGTATAATTCCCAAATTTGTGCTTTAAAGCAGATATGATGACAGCTGGAAAAGAAGTGGCGTTCCACGACAAAAAAATTCATCTAGCCTGGAAACAAAGTTTAATAACATATAACAAAGCCCTATGTAATACCAGAAACTCCTGTCACTCATCATTAATAGAAGAAAACCCCAGGTTTCTTTTCAGTACTGTAGCCAGGCTGCATTGTGCTGCATTAACATTTTGACTCCTTACCTTTAAATCTCTCTAACTATGGAGTTAGCTTCCATAGTTTCATCATCTAAGCCATCAACTTTTCTTTTAGACCCTATACCAACCAGGCTGTTTAGAGATGTTATACCATTAATTAACACTCCTATTTTAGATCTGACTAATTTGTCTTTATCAATAGGCTATGTATCGCAGACTTTTAAGATTGCAGTAATTAAACCTCTACTCAAAAAACATACCCTTGACCTATATATTTTAGCCAATTGCATATCCATATCTAATCTTCCTTTCATTTCTAAAATCCTTGAAAAAACTGTTCCAAATTAATTATGCGATCATCTGCATAGGAATGTTTTTTTTTTTTTTTTGAAGATTTCCAGTCAGGATTTAGTGTAATCATAGTACAAAAACAGCACTGTTGAAAGTTATCAAAATTTAATTCTTATGGCCTCAGACAACAGACTGCCCTCTGCTTTTGACACCATCAATCATAATATTTTATTACAGAGACTGGAACATGTAACTGCACTAGGTTGGTTTCAGTCATATTTATCAGATAGATTCCAGTTTGTTCATGTAAACAATGACTCTTCATTGCACACTAAAGTTTACCATGGAGTTCCACAGGTTTCTGTATTAGGACCAATAAATTATCAGGAAGCACCACCTAAATTTTCTATGCTATGCAGATGATACCCAGCTGTATTTATCTATGAAGCCAAATGATGCTAATCAGGTAACTTTTTACTTCTCAATTCAGAGAAAACTGAAGTTGTTGTACTTGGCCCTAAGCACCTTAGACAAAAATTAACTGATCATGTAGTTACTCTTGATGGCATTACCTTGGCCTCCAGTTCCAGTGAAAGAAACCTTGGAGTAATTTTTCACCACGACGTGTTCTTTGTCCCTAACATTAAACAAGTCTCTAGGACGGCCATCATCCACCTGCGTAATATTGCAAAAAATTAGACACATTCTGTCTCAAAAGGATGCAGAAAAACTACTCCATGCATTTGTTACCTCCACACTGGACTGCTGTAATTCACTTGTGGTTCCCAGAGTCCCCAAAAGTAGAACGGGAGGCAGAACCTCCAGCTACCAGGCTCCTCTTCTCTGGAATTAGCTCCCAGTGTCGGTCCGGGAGGCAGACACCCTCTCTACATTTAGATTAGGCTTCAAACTGTCCTCTTTGACAAAGCTTATAGTTAGGGTTGGATCAGGTGACCCTGAAGCTATAGGCCTAGACTGCTGGGGAATACTCTTGATTTCTCTGTAGGAGGTCAGGGGCAGCTTGTGTTGTCTGCCTGCAGGTTAGCGCACTAATTACTGTACTTAGACCAGCTACTGCTCTATAACTTTAGTGGAGAATAGTGTTGTCCAGATGATTAAAAAGCATTCAAAACCTTCAAAATGAAATGTTGTTAATAATGAAAAAGTTACAAAACTTTTCTGGGGCACTTCAGTTGGTTTTGACTTGAGTTGTAAAAAGATTTTTGCGTGTAAAAAAGAAAAAGATAAGACAGAGAAACCAAACATAAATATGAAAATTCATCCAAAACATTTTTATTTCACTGGGGGCTAGAGTATGTTTCCAGGGTGGTAACCATCTTCTCTGTTTTAACTTTTTTGAGTTGTTTAATGTGGACCTTGATCCATTTCTTTTAATATAATGCTGTTATTGTTGTTAGTTTTGGTAGGATTTTTCTTTTTTTAATGTATAATTATGTGTGTATGTGTAGAAAGAAAGAAAAGAAATGCTGCTTGTTCTCATTCAGGACTGGAATGCGATGTGGGTTTGATTTATGATTACTTTATCTAAAGAGGAAACACTTGTTTGTGTACATCTGCATGTGTTCACAACTTAGTGATTATTACATTGCTTCTGTTGTTACTTTTCCGATATAAATAACAATGAAATTCCAACGTAGCCACAAAATCGCATGGTTTCAAAATGGAAATTTTGGTTGCTTACTCCAATTTTGCCTTGTGCCCATTTAGTTGATCCTCCGGAGTTGACCATTTGACCTATGGTCTGGCCATACATCTCCTGCGATGTGCTAAAAGCTGGTCTGTTTATGAGAGAAGGATCCTTTGTTTCTGTTTTCTATCAATTTGATAGTTTGATGGTGGGAGAAACATTTTTGGGTCCGTAACTCAACATGTCCATACTATGAACTACTTTAATGGTTTGTGACTGATGCCAGGTCACGAGCAGTACTTAATGTATTTTCATGACAAATTAGCTACATTTACTCAAGTACTATTCTTAATAAAGTTTTGAGATTTTAATTTTCTGAAACTTTTTACTCCCTTTATGACATTTAGTCAGTGGTTACCACGTTGATTCAAATTATGAATCCAAACTATAATTAACAAATAAAAGATGATTTATTGTAATTATTAATTAAGATACCCAGCTGGAGTTAATTAATTAAATTTAGCCTTGTCTTATGACAACTATCTGCCAATCTGAATTAACATTAAGGGCATTTTGTCAGTTCATTCTAAAAAATATATGAATTGTCTGGGTGTATATAAACACTTGAAGCTGACTTTGTTAATGATTCCTCATAGTTGTCTTGGTTTCATGGTCCTGGTTTTGTGCACACTGGCTCACTGTCACAGTTTATGGGGACACTTGTACAACAGATCTATAGTTAATACCATCAGCAACCTGTGATTTTACTTAATTTTGTTTATTTCTATATTTTGTTCTTCTGTGACAATTCAGTGTCTGTTATGCCAAAGGACCATTATATCCAAGTGTAGAGTTGCTCCAGTGTTTTTCCAAGAGCATCTTTAGTATCTGAAGAAACCTACTGACCTACTACATGAAACATTTTATTATAACCATATAATGTAGTTGTGCTGAACAAAACAGATAAAGCCATTTAAATTGTGATCATATTTACTTTGTTTTAAATGAAAAAGTAGGTGTTACACAACATTTTTTATAAAAGCATGGGAACGCAATAATGATAAACACTGAATGTAGTAAAACCAAAAAACTGATTAAACTGCAACATGAATAAATCTCACGCAAATGAAGAGTGTACGAAAATTAAAGATATAAAAAAAGTCAAACACCTTTAAAATGGTCATATATAACAAAGACTGCGCAGCAGCTTCAAACACTGCAATGTGAGAAAAGAAAAGCACAACATAACTGTTGTTGCAGAAGAGGCTGTGGAACGTTAACCATTCCCTACTGATTAACACCAGTCATCACGTTTTGTATTCATAGGTATATACACAATAGAATCTGTGGGTGACCAAAAAGTATATACACAATAAAAACTGTAGGCAACCAAAACCTATAAATTTAAGCATAGGTCTAGCACCTCATACATCATGATTACATTATAAACAAGAACACACAGGTGTCTTAATGCGGCTGTTGAGAAACAGATCTGCAAAGTATCAGAACTAATGATTGTTTAAATCCTTCTGGTGGTTTTTGATAAATATACAACAGTTTTGGGCAGATTTTGAGTGCCCAAGAATCACCACACTCACAGAGTATCTCTAATAAACCTGTTTGGGTTTTGTTTAAGGGGCTTTGTTTTTTTTTTTTTCTAAATCATGGCAACGATGCAAACTGTACGACACAAAGACAAACAATGGTCTAAGAGGATTTTATGGAATTAACACTTGTTTCTAGAGCTGTAGCTTAAATAATCACAGGTGTCTGTGATTATTACTCATTCAGATCCATGAAAACACACATCTAATGAGGTAAAATAATATCAAAGTATACAGCAATCATCAAGTTCAAGTTAATATGAGACTGAACAATATAAAAGTTCACAATGATTCTTTAAGACTACTTTTGCCTTTTAAGTCTTTTGGCAGAGTTTTAAACAGATAAGTTGCCATTAAATTAGCTCACCTTTCTTACTCATCTGTATTAAGGGCAGTTAAACATTAGCCTCACAGAAAACAAAACAAAACAGTGCATTCAGGCACTCCTGGTCCAATAACAACATCAAGAACATTCGTCTATCAATCGCCAGCAAAGTACTGTTGGGGGAGGCTCATTCCATAATACCCAGGTTCACATTTCTCTTAAGATGAACAATTGGTAAACTTCCATTTCTCATATTCAATATGTTAACAAATGCTGGTGTTTATGCCTAGCTTTTTTATTATTTACACCTACATCCAACTCTCCATCAATTAGCTATACCATTTCTCTTTTTTGAGGGTCATGGAGGGATTGCACCCAATCCCAGCAGAGCATGCAGTGAAAGGTGGGGTAAAACCTGGACAGGTGGCGAGTCTATCACAGGGTTGATTTATACAGACAAACAACTGGACCTGCATGTCTTTGGACTGTGGAAAGAAGCCAATATTACCTGGAGGAATCTCAAGCAGGCACAGGGAGAACATGCACAGATGTATTTACAACTTGCAGTTCCCTTTTTATTGGTCCAATTCACTTGATGAGCTTAACAGTGACCATGATCATCTGAACAATACAACATGGTCATGTAATACTTCCCAAGTAAGAGAGTTGGCAAAAAAGTGCCTGAATGCACTGACAAACAAGTGACCAACCCGGCATCAACACAAAGTTACTAAGTGCTGCACATAAAACACTGGCTGTGAGAAATATTTCTCAGGCCAAACTTGAAGAAGCATTTGAAATGCAACATGTCCAGGGTTATCAGCGTTGAAATGTATACTATTTGGATGCAACTCTTGAATGGCTGCATAAATGTCCACACAACTAGCTATCAACACAACAAACAAAGAAATTGGGGCACTGACAAAGAGGCAGAACATTTTACAGGCTTTGAAGTTCTCTATGTCTGTATACATCTGTATCTTATGCTCATATATGATGCCTGTGAAGGGACTTTGTGTTTTCCTTGGCTTGAACTTTTCAGTTTATATGATTTTAATTAACCACAGAATTGAAATTAACAATTGAAAAATTCAAACTTGAATAATACCTTAACCACCATATTGTTTGTGTGTTGATTGTGATACTTTGCCCACATAAATATCAGCAACAGTTTTGAGCATGACTTGATGCCACCCAAGGATTTTCCGTCATTAAAATTGGCTAATTGGCTTTGTTTATATTATAAATGGCACTATTCTGAATTGAAGGTGAGCTGCATATATCGCGGCTACTTGAGGTTACATCTTGTTAGGGGTCTGATAAACTGTGAAAATTTTACAGATGCAAAAAGATATACAAATAAAAAAATATTATATTAAATAAACAGCATGCATTAATGCCATAACTCTGACAGATCTACTGGTTTCTCAAACTTCTGTAACAGTTCTTAACATCTGTGTATTACTGACCGCAACCTATTACAGCAGATGGCCCATGTTCTATAACCAAAAGCAGTCAAACTGCATTGCACTTGAATGATCCATATTCCATGCCTATATAGACAAACATGTGACATAATGTTCAGTGATAAATCTTATGCTCACAAAAACAAAAATAAATGCCTCAATAGTGTGTCAGTTTTTAAAGTCAGTGTTTTCCCATTGTAATACTAGTTATTTAAACATAAATGTACACTTCTTTCCAGGGATACATTGTCCAATAAGTTCATGGAAAGACTCTAACAGTGCAGCCCATCACTTCATATTTCTGTCCCATCACTTTGCTCAGCCTCATTTTTAAGATTTGGCACTTTGGAGCCCCCTCAGAGGCTCCTGTGTCAGCAATAGTGTCTGCTCCCACTCCCTGTACGGAGACCCGGGGCTTTGGGTGATTGAGTACCACTACAGGCTGGTTGGGGCCCGGCCGTTTCACCAGCTGGTCCACCTTCAGCGGCATCGGGTAAATAACTGCACAATCAGTTACAGTGCCGATGGGTAAATGAGTCTTGCATTTGGATATTCTAAGTTTCAGTCCTTTCTTGCTTTTTTTCCACACGCCTACTTGTACCCTTTTCAGAGAAACGGTGAGGAACTTTGAAGAGATGTCCTGCCCACTTTTTGCCAAATCCTGCAGAGGCTCTATGGCCACAGATGCATCTGCATGTGCAACAATTTTCTGGTCTGTTGAAGATTTGGAAGCAGGAGTGTGACTGCATTCATTATTATCTTTTGACGTAGTGCTATTTTTTTCCTTCTTGACATGGTCAGTGGCCAGTGCAGGAGGGTGCTGGATCCCCTTGTCATGCTCCTCCTCTTTTACAGAGTCAGTGGTATGCTCCGTCATTGAAGGGTTACAGATGATTGATGTGTCTTTTGTGGCCACTGGAGCACAGTAACCTGATGTCGGTGCTTCCCTCACCTGCTCTGAATTGTTTATCTTGATGTGATCTTGAGATGTACACCCAGAACTGTTACTTTTATCCATCACTATGCCACGCAGAGCCATTACAAGTGGCTGAATGGAGCCTTGTGCCTCCTCTGGTTGTTGACTTAATGAAAACACAGAAGAAATTACTGGAAAACCCTCAGGTTCTGACATGTCCACTTCTCCCACTCTCTCACTGGTTCTGAGTTCCTGGGTCCAAGGTGAGATCTTTGAGTTTGTGTGATTGGCTTTGACAGGTGAGGGCTCATTTAGAGTCCTGTGTGTTGGAAAAGATTGATTTGCTACAACATTATCCTTACATGATAAAATCGCTGACGGTCTCACTTGGGCAGCTGCAGCTAAGGGAACGCTCAATGAGAGAGAGGCTGATTTCAGACCATGTTGGTTTAAGCCCACTGCTTCTTTCATTAATTTTGAAGCAATGTTGTTCCTGAGGCGGATCTCCCCTGGTTCCAGCTTCACGGCCATCGACACATCTCGAGGAATGTTTTTTGTATCACTTGCTCTCCGGGCTGGGATACTCTGGGAATGCTCTGGAATTAAATTCTTCCTCTCCTCCACTGCTCTCTGTGAAACACTTTTTGCAATGTTGTCTGGATGCAGGGAGCTCGACAACCTGTTGGCAACTCTGGTGGTGATAACAGTCGAAGGAGCTGCATTGAGATTTACAGCTTCTCTTTGTGGAACCCTGATCCCACTATTTCCATCTCTTACAGGATTGAGGATAATTTTGGGAATCTTATTTGGAATGACTGTGTTGCACTCCAAGTTGATTATTTCTTGTGATGATCTTTTGAATCCACTCTTTTCTTTGCTTGCTTGGTTCTGGAGGTTTTTGGAAACACTGACTGGAACAACAGCAGGACGCTCCACATTCACCATCTTGGTTTCACACTGTTTCCTGCTTACTGTGCACGACCCCATACTCACAGACTTCACTGTCTTTGCATGGTTTAATGTGGATGATAACGGCTTTCCGAGTGGAGTGTTTTGAGAGACTGTGGTCCTTGTGTCTTTTATCACAGACTCATTTTCTTGTTGAGTGACAAGTCTCAGTTTTAACTCCTTCGTTCCATTGACAGTTTTCACCTCAACAAGTTCAACCAAGCAGCCTGCAGGAATCGTTACCTCCTCTGGAAGAGAAACTGTTAGAGCGCGGTTGTGCTGAATGAGTCCATTTAAAGGTGACAAAAGTTCTGTATTTCCGTTAGTGCCATTTGATATATTTGTGTCCAGTGCTTTCCCTCGCTGTTCATCTTTACCGAGTCTGACTGCAGGTGCACTCGGGGTGGGTATTGTCACCCTAACAGCCGGTCGAACCGATGATGGGTCAGCAGTGGGTACACTTGGTAAGGCACTGGAGACAGGCACATGAGAAATCTTAGTCATGCCAGGCTTTGCAGGTCCTTGACTAATGTTTTTACTATGCAGACGCTCAATGTGCTTCACAAGGCACAGCCGCCTCATATATCCCTGTCCACAGTGAGGACATTTGAAAGGATATTTTGCAGTGTGTTGCTTCAGGTGTGCATTTAACTCTGCCTCGCTGAAAGAGACATTGTTGCAATAAAAACAGTAAAACCTTGTTCCCATGTGCTCGATCATATGCTTCTTAAACACTGCGGAGTCTGTCGAAGCAAATCCACATTTCTCACAATACATCACATTTGAAGTGCTTAATACGTGATCCAAGGGCATGTTCTGGTGTCCACCATTCACAGACGATGGCATGCTTTGATAACCGACTGGTTTCATGTTGAACAGTGGGGTCTACTGGTCATCTGGCAGCAGGGTCCCACAATTTCAAAGGCTGCAGTTACACAGTGTAATAGACATCCATCTTCACCTGACATCCAGCATTTAGTCGTCAGGGAGGAAACTACACTGACAAAGTAGCCGTCTGTCCCCTGCGAAAAGCAAACGAGAAAAAAAAAAAACGAGTCAACAATGAAAGTCTGTGAATGAACCTTACATAGCACAGTGCTGACATTAAGACAAGGCCCGTAAAGCCCCTCCCCCCTCAAACACAGCTCATGCAGCATTTTCTGCGTCTGCAGCAGTTTATTCTCCATTTAACGGGTTGCCAACACAACAAAAGACACTTAGCGGTTAATCAAACTGCGTGTAGTCATCTCTACGTTTCCCTGCCGCTGTCCTCCTTTGAACACAGGCTAAAGGCCGGACCTGAGCAAAACTAGGTGGTTTGGAAAGACGACGCCCCGCATCTCAACTGTTTATGTTCACAACAGAGACAAATTACACACAATTACCTGCTTGGGGTGTTGTGTAAGGGCGTTTTGTGATCCGTTATTTATATTTCAAGTGAATAAATTGCTTAAAGTCGCTTCTTTGGACGTGATACTGACGCTTGTCAACACGGCCAACCGAGTCGCTTTCATGTTAGCTTAGCATTAGCCATTCGTCGCTAGCGAAAACAATTCCGGAAAATAGCTGCTCGTGCCTTCAAAATAAAAGTGTAAAATAAAAATAAAACCGTCCCAATAACTTTTATCTTCTTAATTTGGTCACATTATGAGCTCGAGCTCATTTTAAATATCGTTTAATGGCGCTGTGTGTTACAAAACAGTGCTGTGATGTACGTTATTGTTGGAGTGAAGTTTACTTTTGAAAGTTGTGACCGGACGTCCAAGGTTTTATTTTGTTTTTCTTGACAACACTGACGCGCTGGACGCGGCGTAAGTGCTATTCTTCAACCAGCACAACGTAAACTTCTTATATTTGAAGATATTGTTCACGCTTGATTCTAAATCGGCTACAAAAACCACGTAACGAGTTTGATTGGTTATCGACGTTGGCCCTGCCCTCAAAAACATGACAACTTCCACCATTGCTGGGTCAAACATTTGAACGTCTCGACTGTTTCTTATTAAAACACCTAAATGCAACATTTCTGCTTGTTTTCAGAGCCAGACAGACAGAGAGGACGACCCATCGCAAGAGCTGGTATAAATTTGTCTGCACTCCTCTTGAGTTCACCCAGTGACACAGGAAGTGGTTTAAAATTTTGGATTTGATGTGACAAAGTCAACTACAAAGCTCAGACCAGAGGGAGATAAACAACGACACGCTGCGGATGCATCAGATTAAAATGCACTAAAACATACAAACATGCTGTTTACGAGGGTCTCTAGACTTGTCCAGACGGCATCAGTGTCCCTGGCTTTACCAAGGTGAGTGTGTTCATGTCAGGCACAAGGCTGGGAGAATATTCATTGTTTGAGTTACTAGTCATGGTGACTTCCTGGCTGCAGTTTGTATATTATTTACTGTTTCTATTTTTTGATTTCTATTGATATGTGATCAAATTATTGCTGCAGATTTAGCTCTGATCAGTTATTGAACGCCCCCCTCCCCTGCCCTCCACCTCCACCTCCACCACCTCCCTCCAGCGTCGCTCATGTGAGGATCATCATGACTATTGTGAAAACTGTTTCTGGGATTTACACACCATTGTTGCAATTCATAATGACACAGCACTGGCTTTCACTTGACCCTCCCATTCCCTATTCGCCCGACCCATACACCAGCGAGCTTCCTGGTTATGGCAATTTTAATGCAGCTGACCCGGACGCAACTTCCGCGCTGGTTTGTCCGCAGAAAGCAACTTTTCTCGTCTTTCGGCAGATACGCAAATATCCGCCGCAACATGGCATCAGACCCGACGGCCACAGAGACAACCCGCTTCGACTTTCTGGTGATCGGCGGCGGGTCTGGAGGTCTGGCCGGAGCTCGGAGGGCGTCGGAGCTCGGAGCAGCCACCGCAGTGATCGAGAGTCACAAACTCGGAGGTACCTGCGTGAGTAAAAAAAAAAAACAACAAAAAAAAAAAAAACAACCCCATACCAACAAAAAGAACTGCTGTCCTTCCCACTTACTTTCACACACACACGTTAGTTACCAGGCTCACTCCGAAGCCTCCGGACTCCTTTTGTAGAAGTTTGTTTTGTGCGCAACAAACATTGTGGGTCTGTTGGAAGTTTGTTAGAAGCCGATGAGCAACCACCCACCTCCCTCAGCCCTGAAACACTAAACATCCAGTCTATGAAACAGTAGAGACAATTTAAAAAAAAAAAAAAAAAAATAGACATAAGAAAAAGTTGCTTCAGACAACTGAGATTCTGTCTGTGCACTAAGGCTGTGGAAGACATTTAGCTTTAATACATAGATTTAATTTTTACCACTGCAGGGCTTTTGCTGTAGTAATGTATGGTATATAGTTGGTGGTCATGTTTCTGAGTCCACCCAATTAATTCATTTTTCAGTTGATCCCACCAGTGAGGAGTTGATGAGAAAATATACTGCTGCAGACTTGTGTTCAAAAACATGCTTATTACACAAAGCTGAGGCAGATTTGTCTTATTTTTGTATTAAATAAGGAAATAAGCTCAATTTCACATAGTTCTGTACATACAAATCATATAAAATTTCATCTGTGATTAAATCCAATGTCTGCATATTTGTATCTAAGAAAAGGCTGTGTGGCATTTTGTCTGACAAGTAAATAAATAAAAAAAAAAAATGGTATTATCATTATTAACTTCCAGAGTTATAGTATTAACATGGTTGTGTTGTGGCATATTGTAATCTGATGATTTCAAATGTAAAATCCAACAAAATGATTGACTGAAGGATTTGTTTCCATGTGTGAAGACATTAGTCAGATATAGACACAATGGAACACATTTCATTATTGCAATCAGATTATCCAGTTGTGCAAACTGTAACAATATTGTGATTAGATATTTATAATGGAAAAATATTCATATTAACATTGTGATATTTACCTCTAGTCTATATGTTTTAAGTGTGATGAAATTCTAAGCAAGGCTTGTACTTAACCCTCATTTACCACTACAAGACAAACAAATAAAGTAATGTGCTGTTCAAATAAAGTTCAGACCTCTACTTCCTTAATTTACATGTGCTTTACTCTGAACTGTTCTGTTCTGTTTCAATGTTTTTCAGGTCAATGTTGGCTGTGTCCCTAAGAAGGTACAGTCTTTCTGTCGTTGTAAGAGTAGTTGAGCAGAGTGGAACTCAGTTACGTAATAATTTGTTAATATATGCATCAAAATTCACCAGATGTCAAACCCAGTACCTTTCCCTCTCCTCACAGGTTATGTGGAATGCAGCTGTTCATGCTGAGTATCTCCATGATCACAATGATTATGGCTTTGACGTTGGAAATGTTCGTTTCAGTTGGGAGTAAGTTACAATATCTGTTTGTTTCCTCGTTCACTTCTTCCCCCCCCCCCCAACCACAATGAACTCTTATGAAAACAGTTGGTTGGTAGTTCCTGGAACAAGGTGGTATTCATTTTACAACACAGTCTCCCAGTCTGTCATGTCTTTTGTTGCTTCTCTTTACCCTACTTCTCTATCTTTGTGAGGATCACAGTTGAGTCAAGGTGAGAGCTTAAGATAAGCCTACGAAGGGAGTGGCTTTGTGCAACACTGGGAAACACCGGGCTGGGATTTGAAACACTGTATGGATTGGACAAGATTATGTGTGCATAACACAGAAAAAATATAAAATAGAAATAATATACAGGGAGGGGAAACAGTGTCACTGAACACTAGTGCATTTTAACACCATAACCATGCAACAAATACCACCTGTTTGAACTTTTTAACCGTTTTTTTAACTTTTCAAAGTATGCAAGGTATGCTGTTACTTCAACTCTATCCCGTCGTTAAAGCAGAGAGTTTGTGTTATGCTGTTGGATTGTATGTTATTGTCAGGTGTTCCTTTATTTTGTCCATCCCCCATTCATTGTAGGCCCTACACTACAGTGTGAATTGGATTATGTAGGTCTTAGAGGGAAAAATACAATACTATTTATAAACAAAAAAAAAGATGCATTGAAATGTTTGTTTTGTTAAATGAAAACTCAACACAGTGATATACATTCTCATCCAGCTCCAATGTATCAAACCAAATGTGCATTTATTGGAATATCAACATTAAGAAAAGCTCTCATTTTTATTGGAATATCAACATTAAGAAAAGCTCTCATTTTTAAGGAGCGTGTTAGTTCAAGTGTTTATGATGGTGCTGGATGTTGTTACAGGAAATGCTTTGGCTGCCTGAATAATTTTCCCCACAGACAGCTGCAGACTTGTGAACGGACAGTTGCTAATTGTAATCACTGGAGTGGACAGGAAATTCTGGATATGAAAGCTCAAAGAGTACAACTCTCCTGGCCCTGCGTCATATACAGACAGATGACAAATTAAAGGAGAACCCTGAATAAATTAATGGAGAAAAATGCAGCTGCTGCCACACAGAACCACCCTTCATGCTCAGAGGCATGTATATACATGCTGAGCAGGCCCAATTGTTTCAGATTTTGTATCAGGATGGAAAGATGAAAAGATCTATGAACTTTGAAAGAGGGTTCATTGTAAAGGCACACAAAGACTGCTCAAGTCACTGGTGTTTCAATAGGAACGGTTACTGTATTGACATCTGTATTCAGATCTATGTGAAAGAATCAGTAAATGGGGTCAGACATTCTTGTCGACAATTGTGCGTAACAGTAATGCCCGCACATTTGTGTGATGTGTGAACCAAAAACAGAAGAGCATCTCTTCCGCAGGTGGCTGAGAAGGTCAGCACAGGTCGTGATCAGACTGTGTCAGCAAAAACAGTCCGTCAACAATTACATGGCGAGGGATATTATAGTAGGTCTCAGTGTACAAACCCCTCATTACAAAGATGAATGCACTTTTCAGAGTTCAGTGGCGCGAAAACCATCAGCACTGGTCTACACAGGCCTGAATGCTTGACCCCTGCAGTGTGAGGATTTATGAGCAGGCTGTGGGGGGCATTTCGCTAGCATGGTTTGGGTTCACTTGTCCCCTTTACAGGGTGAGGTCACTGGAAATCATTACAAAGTTGTTCTGAGTGATCACCTTTTATCATGTGAAGAGACATTTCTATCCCAATGGGAGTGATCTATCTTGTCTGTCTGTCAATGCCTCCATCCATATGGCATGTGGGGTCACTGAATGGTTTTATGAGTGTGAAAATGATGTAAATCATAATGAGCTCAGTTGAATAGCTATGGAAGATGAGTTAGACAGTGCTCTCACCACCACCATCTAAACACTAAATGAAGAAATTTACTTTTGTGGTCATCCCACCAGTAGAGTATGTGAACCAGGCTGATATTGGCCATTGAATTATGCTCCAATATCAGATGAAGGCTTGTTTGCTGAAAAACTAAAATGACTGCTGAGATAATATCTGTGTCCTGGAGCATTTAAGTATATGGTCTACTATTAATGTTTTCATGTGCATGCAACTTTTAGATGATAGTTGACTGTGAAGCCTTGAGTTAAAAAAAGTTTATGTATGTTTATGTTTGCAGAACTCTTAAGGCCAAAAGGGATGCCTATGTTAGTCACCTCAATCGCATTTATCGCAACAATCTTGACAAGGTAATTTCGTATTCATGCAAAATTTCACTGTTGCTTCTTCTTCCACAAACATATTTTCTTATATTTCATGTAAAGAGCCGGTCTTTAAAGAGAAAATAATGACATCTGCTACCTTACAGGCTAAAATCCAAACTATTCAAGGTCATGCCAGGTTTACAAATGATCCTGAGCCAACTGTGGAGGTTGGTGGAAGAAAGTATACAGCGCCTCATATCCTTATTGCCACTGGAGGGCAGCCTTCTGTTTTGAGTGATTCTGAAGTTCCAGGTGAGACAGTGTACTTTCTTTTTACATGGAAACAATAATCATCTTTATGTTTACCACTGATGAACCAAAGTAGTTTGCTTTTCTCTTTTCAAATGAGTCTGCTTTCATGAAACTACAATATTGAACATCATCATTACAGGGGCTAGTCTGGGTATTACCAGTGATGGATTTTTTGAACTTGAAACTCTGCCGAAGTAAGTTCGTTATATAATCTGTTAAATTTATTTATTATCATGACGTTAATTTGCCTGTGTAAGTTAATTGTTGTTTTCCCAACAGACGCAGCGTGATTGTGGGTGCTGGTTACATTGCAGTCGAAATTGCTGGCATCCTTTCCACTCTGGGGTCCAAAACATCCCTCATTATTCGACAGACAGGAGTAAGAAACACTTAAAATCATACTAAACACTCAGCTGACTGGTTTTCAGTACTGTGCAGCCATGCACTTGTGTTACTCTCGTATTCTCTTTGTAGGTCTTGAGGAACTTTGACAGCCTCATAAGCACAAACTGCACCAAAGAACTGCAAAACTCGGGTATAGATTTGTGGAAGAACTCTCAGGTGAAGTCTGTGAGTAAAACAGACAGTGGTCTGGAGGTGACAATCGTCACCAAAGACCCAGAGAAGAAGAATGATGAGGAGAAGATCAGCACCATCCAGGAGGTGGACTGTCTTCTCTGGGCCATCGGGAGGCAGCCAAACACCTCTGGGCTGAACATCGGCGAGATGGTAACAGTCTAAACTGGGTTTAATCTGTGTGGTGAAATGCATTGGTGACAACATGGACTAGCAAAACTCAGTGGAAGAACAGGCAGCTGTTTCAACATACACAAAGTGATCAAAACATTAACACATGCAGGATCCATTGATAAAACAACTACAAATAGACAGACTTCATCTTATCACCGCTTACTGTCTGCAAAGGGAATTAATTAGTTTCATGCTCTTTACAGTACTCCCTGACTTCCTCATCCTGGATACTTAATACTTCACATATTATAGCAGCAACGCAGATCTTTTTGAAACAGGTCTTTATTTCTGCCTTGAACACACATAACTAATTTAATCTTTTACACAAGGCAGAGTAAAGGTTTCATCATTTATATAAAAAGAGCTTGAAATAAACCAGGCACAAGCTCATGTTAAATCAATGATTGGGGATGATTTGGAGACTAGATTAGACAGCTGTCATATAACAGTCTTTGCTTGGTGAAATGCTGGCACATGTAAATGGCTAACAAGCCTTTTACATTGTTAGCTCAGGGTCAACAGGCAAATTAATAACAGATTAAAGGGGCAGTTAATTCTGGCTTAAGTCAAAGTCCTCTCTCCTCTATTTATGGTGCTACCTGGTAGTAGGCAGCAGAGAGAAGTGGGCTCTCAGATTGTCCACTGACAGCAAGTGAAATTAGTAGATCTTTATGTTCTTATTCAGACTTCTTTTTTGTGTTCTGTCTTTTTTTTTATGGGAATTATAAAGGAAAAGCACCACCTTGGCATCTAAGTGGTATTCAGTCCCACTTTAGGATTGGTCTTTGTGGACACATAACCATGTTAAACATCACACTACACAGTGAGGACTATGTCCGCTGTGCTCTGTATACTCAGGTTTACATTAAAGGCTTTGAGCCTCCACAGTCAGGATGAGTCACTGTAGTTTCTTGATGTAGACAGAAAACAAAACTCTCTTCCTCTGTTTGTCTGTAAGAAGCACTTAAATGACGAAATGTGATGTTTTAGCTAATTTATAATACTATATAACAGCTTTTCTTTCTGTTTGCAGGGTGTGAATACAGATGAAAGAGGTCATATTATTGTGGATGAGTTTCAGAACACCAGTAGACCAGGGATCTATGCTGTTGGGGATGTTTGTGGCAAAGCTCTTCTAACACCAGGTAGGGAGTCACATTTACATTGTAATACTGTGACAATAACATTACTTTGTGCTTTTTGTGATTTTCTGATTCGGGATGAACATCTAATCCTTTGCAGCAAATTTTATTGTTTATTTATTCATTTCTAATGTTTTGTTGTTTGTCATGGCAGTTGCCATTGCTGCAGGCAGAAAGCTGGCACACAGACTGTTTGAGGGCAAGAAGGACTCCAAGCTGGACTACTCCAGTATTCCCACAGTGGTGTTTAGCCACCCACCCATTGGCACAGTAGGCCTCACGGAAGGTGAGTACGGCCAAATATGTCAGTAGCAACATAACTTTTCAAAATTATGACATTATCTCGTATGTGTATTGCCGCCGGCAATACACATTTACTCTACACTACATTCAGACTCTGTTTTAATGTAATTTCATTTTTATGCCACAGATGAGGCCATTAAATCTAGAGGAAAGGAGAATGTGAAGATTTACAAGACTTCTTTCACACCAATGTATCACGCCATCACAAGCAGGAAGAGTCAATGTGTCATGAAGCTGGTGTGTGTGGGCAAGGAGGAGAAGGTAGGAGTGGTCTGACCTCCAGATGACAGCTTTACAAAACAGAAACAGTACATTTACTTTTCTCTCAAATGTGTCAAATTCCCCACAACTTAAAATACTAAATTATACTCAGTATTATCAGTTAGACTTGATAATTAAACCTTATTGTATTGTATATGTGGTGCTTAAATTCATCATTAAAGGAGTAATTTTCTCTCAGCCATGTCATGTCACATCCATGTAAAATCAAAAATGAACTTAATTTAAACACAGAAACCAGCACTGAGAGCATTTAAAACCTAATCTAATCTCTAATCTGTTTTTGATCCTTTTCCCCAGGTGGTGGGACTGCACATGCAGGGCCTAGGCTGTGACGAGATGCTGCAGGGCTTTTCTGTGGCCATCAAAATGGGTGCTACCAAAGCAGACTTCGACAAGACTATTGCCATTCACCCCACCTCATCTGAGGAGTTTGTCACGATGCGTTAATGTAACCACAAACACCCTCCCAACCTTGCTTCCCTATACAACCACCAGCTGAGACACCACTCCATGCTACTCTCGCATCAGCTTGATGACTTGCTTTCTGAAACTACCTTCATACTTTCATTATCAAAAATAAGTGACCTTATTTGTGCACAGTGTTTCATTTTATTTTCAAATCTTTACCTACATGGACCAAGACTGAGTTATGACCTTCTTAAACTGCACTGGATTTAATTTTAATGATTGTGAAATGGAAGTGATGGATCTGCAGGTATTGTTGTCAAGTGATTGCATGGAAAGACAAAAAACCTCTCTCCTAGGGTACGTGTTTGATTTGTCAGTCATTTGTCAATTAATTTTACAAACACTGCTGCTTCTTAAGGTAACACAATAACCAATGCAAGGTCGTAACATCTACTGTACTGTTTTAAAGATTCAATAAACCTACAGGTGTTTTTTTCTTAAGCGTTGTGATTCTTTTCTCTTTATTCTCTTACGATTAAGCCCTTTGTTGTTTTAATTCAGTGGTATGTTGTAACACCTCTCCACCAATGCCGTTCCCTGCCTTTACAATTGACAGGGGTTGGGCAATGAACAAAGCGCTTTACTGGTCATGTTTTTACAGAAGTTGCAAAGTTGTTTATGCTTGAAACTGAGACACTCCTCTGCCAAGCCAAACTATGTGACATAGTAATATAACATACTAGAAGATGGCCCCCACCCTCAGTCTGGCTCTGCTCAAGGTTTCTGCCTCTTAAAAGGACATTTTCCTGCCACTGTTGCCAAGTGCTTGCTCATGGTGGGGTTTGTTAGGGTCCCTTTAAGTAATTCCATAAAGCGTTTGGTCCAGATCTGCTCTATATGAAAAGTGCCTTGAGGTAACTTATGATTTGACTTGTGCTATAGCAATAAAATTAGATGTGATTTGATGTACTAGTGTGGTGCATGTATTTGCAAATGAGACCAGTTAATAAATGTTTTCTAGACACATTCAGAATTGTAATAGTGGTAAAAAAAAAAAAAAAAGCACGTCAAGTTTTGCTCTCAATTACAAATCTGTAATTTCCTACTCCCGCTGCTTAATACTACAGTCTACAAAGATACCTTACATTCATGTATCTCTAAATACATGTGTGCTGACCTTTTTAAAGCGGTTTGCGTAACATCGCGATAGACTGACAGAAAGCGGAGACCTGCCGTGCTCTCGCGAGAACAGCGTCAACGTCACTGGTGTCACAGGTCACGTGTGTGTGTTTGTAGCAGTTGCCGTGAGTCCGTTGACATCAGTTTGGTCATAGATCCTTAAAATGGACACAGATTATTCAGAACAAACGTCACCGTAGAAAGGTATCGGCTTTTCTGAATAATATGATCTAAACATATCTGCTGTTCAGTTGCAGTTGGTTTTGTGTCAAGTAAAATGATAAACGGCACTTGTTACTTTCGGCGGCTAACGATATTAGCCTACGGGGCTAAGTAGGTATAGCAGCGTCAGCGCTAGCCGGCGGAGGCATTAGATGACCGGCCGAGTGATTATCAGTGACAACCATTTCAGTTTAAGGCAGGTGTCAGCCGCGGGGAGCATTTGTGGTTGTTCGTAGCCATGTTCAATTCTCCGCTGGATGCTACCGTCAGATGCGGAGGGGTGATGTCTCGGCGTTGATCTGTCTGAACTGGGTTAAAGTGACGAGCGGACCGCTAGCGCTTCAGTTGACCGGCTGTCTGTGACTCTGCACAGCGAGTTCCTGCTCCGCTCCAGCGAGGATGTTCCCCAGCCTGGCCCACAGACCGTGGCATGTCTTCTGCAGGGTGTCCTTGCTGCACAGGGCGTCCCTGTCACAACGGACCCCGAGGTTCCCCCAGCTGTGCTACGGTGAGGAGGCTCATATCCAGGGGCCACTACACGTTAGCTACGGTCACGTCTGTTACACATTGTGATGATTTCTGCTCCTCTGAAGCGATTAGTTGATCAATGGATTAGTCGTTCGATAGCAAACCATTACGTATTTGTAGTATGATGGAAATTTGATAATTGATGACTCGTTTGGGCCATTTTTTTTTTCAAATCAAGCAGTGAGATGTGTGATTTTTTTTTTACATTTTTTACTGTTTTATAGACTAAGCCATTCATCAGAAGTCAGTCATCTACAGCTCTTAGCTTTCTCTTGAACCTAAGTGTTGGTTTACTTATTTACTCTATGGTTAAAACTGTCTCACAGGTTGGCAGAGTGGAGGCATACATACCCTGTGGTTCAGCCTTCCAGACTGCAGAGTTGCTTCTTTAGGACTGGGCAAGGTGCAATACTACTCTACCTCTGGCAACAGTAAAGATGGTCCTCCAACATCAGCATCAGGGGATCCTCCATCAGCAGAAAAGGCCGCTGCTTCAAAGGTCACCACATCTTCATTAGGTGACAAACTCATGTTTCCTTATATTCCAGTAGATGTTGATATGTTCAGTGTCTTTCTGTTCTTTCCATTTTGTGTTCTATTGCATTTACTGTTTGCAATTTTAATATTGTTTTTCTCTTCACATTCTGTCAACACAACACATGTAAAGAAAAAGGTAAAATTCTCCCACAATTTGTACTTTATTAGTCCTAAAGGGAAATCACAAAACAATGAAGTAGGCAACAAACAATGCAACTCAAGGGTAGATTATACATAGTGATAAAATAGGCTAGATAAAATAAAAATAGATATAGATAAACAGTATAAAAGTAGTTTCACTGTATTACACTGTACATTAGTTAAAGTTGGGTGGATATATGCATAGAATTGAACATACCTTGATTTATAATAAATGTGACAAATAGAAGTTTCAACAGAGGACGGTGGTTGTACAGAGTGATGACAGCTGTCAGGAATGACTTCCTGTAGCTTTTTTTGTCACAGTGGAGCTGAAAAGTCTCGTACTGGAAGGGCTCCACTGTTTGACCAGCAGGTGTAGAGGATGCAAGATGCTCTCTCTACGATGTTCAACATGTTTGTGCAGCATCCTCCTCTCCACAACCACCTCCCAGGGCTCCAGCAAAGAGCCAGCCTTGCTGATCAGTTTGTTGTTGCTGGCATTGTTGCTGCAGCTAAGAATAATGCACATGAAATATTCTTAGCTTGTTTGTTGATTCACGTATTTCTGTCTGTCTAGGTTTCACATCTCGTGGTCTGACTAAAGTGGAGACAATTCAAGTCAAAGGTAGTAACATTTTTGCATCCTTGACATGAAACAGATTTAAGATAACACCACCCTTAACTTGTATTTTGTGTGTTCTTCAGAATGTTAGTGTAAGTTGGTGGCTTGCAAAAGAACAGATAAAAATCCTGTGTCGTTCATTTCCCCCCTGTTGTCATATGCAGTTCGGGCAGTCTTGAAAAAAAGGGATTATGGACCCAAGTACACTCAGAACAACTTTATCACTGCAGTCAGAGCCATGAATGAGTTCTGCCTCAAACCAAGGTAGGTCCTGTTCCCCAAACTAACTCTACAACAACACAACTGTCTCTCAATGCCTAACCGAGTTGTATTAAATACTCATGTGTCTGTTCGGTGCAAGCTAAGATGCTCGCAGACCACAAATTGAACAGCACAAATTCCTCTGAGTTAATCAGTAAACATGCTGTTGTGATTAACTAATGTGAGACTGTCTAACATGGTTCAGATCCTCCCACATCTTTTTCTTACCCCCTCACCTCATGTGTTCACAGTGATCTGGAGCAGCTTCGGAAGATCAGAAGACGCAGCCCCCACGACGACACAGAGGCTTTCACTGTGTTCTTGCGTTCAGACGTCGAGGCCAAGTTAGTTCTACACCCTTTTGGTTTACACCTCAAAAGCTGTTAAAAACACAAAATACGTATTCCAACAAATCATTGTTCAAACCTCCAGCTTTCATTGTAATGTGCTCAAACTCAAGTTTCATTTATTTCTGTCTGTGACCATCAGAGCACTAGATGTGTGGGGAAGCCAAGAAGCTCTAGCCCGTGAGAGAAAACTCAGAAAAGAGGTGGAGAGGGAGTACCAAGAAAGTAGGTTTTCATTTTTCCTGGTTACAAGTTGATCTTTGTTGGCATGCAAAAATGATGCGATAACAATGATTTTGTCTTAAAGCAAAAATTTTGAGAAATCTGCTTATTTACATTCTGAAAGAGTCTGATGAGAAGATCAGTTAGTTAATGAGATTTAGAGGAGCTGGTCCTTTGCAGAAAGCCAGGCTACCTGTCTCCCACTGTTATAAACTCAGGTAACAGGATGCTACAGAAATGAGCATGGTACCAATTCTTTCACCTGACTCTCTGCCAGAAAGCAAACAAGTGAAATCATCCTCAACTAACGATGATTTTTATTATCAATTAATCTATTTTTCTCCCATTTGGCAAAATGAAATCATCAAACAATTTAAAATTATTAATTAAACTGAAACTAAACAATTATTAAAATAGTTGTCAACAAATCAATACATTGAACAATCCAATCATTGCAGCTCTAAATAAATGTGGACCTGCTGCTGCAATGTTCAAACCAAACTGTGAACCATTTTGTTGACATATTATTTTATTTGTATCTTTTATTCTCTGACCTCCAGATATTTTTCGGAATCAGCAGTTGTTGAAAGAATACAAAGACTTCTGGGGAAACACTAAGGTGAGCACTTTGATTATTGGCTGACATTTTGTTTGTTCATATGATCAAGTCTCCAAGTTATGGTTTAGATACGAAAGTGAAAGTAATATGGGAAGTCTGGTTTCTATGCCTAAGTTGTCATGATAGCAGCAGGTGTCATTTGCATGACCTTTGTTGCTGTTACACAGCATTTATGTGACAGTGTCATTATCCATCATTTATACAGCACTGCTTGTTATTGTACGATCCTAATTTTATTTCTGTGACCATATTGTCCTGCACTGCTGTGACATGTTGTGCTATAGTCTGTACTCTGCTGACTTGTGTTTGCAGAGTATCCTCACAGTTCTCTACGTGAGATAAAGCCAACTGCATAAACTGCAGTCTGTAGTAGTGTTTTATCTGAAGCCTGTTTCTAAATCATTTTGTTTTACTAAGACCATAACCATCACTGATTGACAACCTTTTAAACTTAGTAATAATCAAAATTTCACTTTGCCTTTTGCCTTTTCACAAAGCCTCGATCTGGCAAAAGGACAACATTTCTACAAGGGCCAGGAAAGGTGGTCATGGTCGCTATTTGCATGTAAGTTTTTATATTCTTACCATTTTCTCTGAGCTGTTTGGATTTCTATGAAATCTGTCTGTACTCAGTGACTTTACTCCACTGCACCTCACAGTGGGAGGTATCGGATCAGAGAGAAACTACGACTCTGTTCTCAGCAGGGTTACTACATACGGCATGTCGGATACGTATCAGTGTGCAAATAAGACACTGGTAGAAATACAGTAGACTTACAGCCATTTGTGATTTTTTTAATGTTTCAAAGAAATACCCTGAGTTTTGACATTCACTTGTAAAGATCTAAAAGATTAGAAATTAGTTTTGTGACCTTGTCTCACATGAGGTCCTGTAGCCTATTGGATTAGGATGATTGTGTTAGAAGACATGTGCAGTCACATGAACGGCAGACTGTTTCTTTCATTGACTGTGCACAAAGACGCACGGGACTCAATCAGTTGCTCTTTACAGGAGAAGTCCAGTCTCGATGTAAAAGCTGTGAATTAGTTTTTGTAAATTTTGCACTAAAGACATTTATTACATTGTCATAAATAAGTGATAAATCAGCATTTGTTATAAATTGAGATTTGGCTTTACATTCACATTACAGTTCAGATCCTTGTTTCACTACAGTAGAAACAAACCAAATCAGATTATTTTCATCAGATCTGGGCCACATGGCAGTGTGGTCCTAGAGCTGATTTGTATCTGATTTTTGCCAATGGGACTGCTGTCAGAGCAGTGAACATGGAGGAGGCAGGCGGACTCATCCTCATCTGTGTTGTTTTTTCGACCTCCACAACTAATAATCCTGGACATGTATTCAAGCACAGCTATGTCATCATTTGTTTATAATTTGACTCTGGCTGCTCAGTTTGTCTGCACTCTAACAGCCAACATATGAATCTGTAAACCACCTCAGTTACACCTACTGTCAACCATTAAATTGTTCTTCAGATAGGACACTTTGTCATCTTTGCTTCATCCCCTTTTTTTTCTTTATCCTCAGCAATGGGCTGAATTTCTTCTTCAAACTCCTGGCTTGGGTCTACACTGGATCAGCTAGCATGTTCTCTGAGGCCATACACTCTCTGGCCGACACCTGCAACCAGGGTCTTCTCGCGCTCGGAATCAGCCAGTCTGTACGCAACCCGGACGCCGTGCACCCGTAAGCACCGCACCTCATTATGCTACTGAAAAGAAGATGAAGGAAGTTGAGCAGTACTACAATACCAGTATCTTTACTGACTTGTCAGTATTGAATCCTATGACATAGTATGAAGATAACATTGTTACCAGAATACTATGGTAAAATAAAAACATTAGGCAGAATTCAGCCTAGATGAGTCTTTCAGTAAATTAATTTGATGCAAAGATATAAAACTTAGTCTGTGAAGGTTCTCAGTCATCCAGGTCATAGTCTTCTGAGAAAGTTAAATCGAGGGCAACTGGACTTGGTTGTAGATTCTTGAAGACGCCCAAGAGGCTTCTTCAGTTCTGATTGACTGGTGGGAAACCCAGGTCAGAATTGAGGAAGCCTCTTGGCTAAGAGGTGAAACTTCTTCAACCATCTACAACCTACAATCTACAACCAAGTCCAGTTGCTCTAGATTCAACTAGAAATATAAAAATGGCGAGGCCGCCTTTCAAATGTAACTTTGAGTGTGAAAGTGTGTTTCATTAACAAGAAAAAAAATGGTGGCCAAAGTGTCAGCTGTGATAGAGCCCTTTTGTGTTTTTCAGGTATGGATTCTCCAACATGCGCTACATCGCTTCCCTGATCAGTGGAGTAGGCATTTTTATGATGGGAGCAGGCCTGTCTTGGTACCATGGTATCATGGGATTGCTGCACCCAGAGCCCATTGAATCATTGTTATGGGTGAGTGTCTGCATCAACCCCTGTCTGTCTGTCTAGCAAATTATATAAAGGATAATAATGATCCACAATGTTACGTCTCTGTGTTACAGGCGTACTGTATTTTGGCGGGTTCCCTGGTGTCTGAAGGAGGTGGGTTGTAAAAATGAAATAATAGACCTTTGATGATGTTTCAACTGCGACTGTGTAGTTTGTATTTGAATGTCTTTCTATTTCACTTTCCCAGCCACGTTACTTGTAGCTGTCAATGAGATAAGGAGGAGTGCCCACCAACAAGGACTGTCTTTTTATGAATATGGTATGTACAACAGAAATCACTGTCTTTAAATGCCTTAAACACCTGGGATTATCTGGAGTGAACAGATCGGTTTAGTTACTGCCTATCTACATAAAACTGCAGGTAAAATATCAAGATGCAGGGGAGAAGAATTGAACTCTGATTAGCTGTTATCACATATGAGGTCCTTTTTTAAGATGAATGCAACATGTGCAAATAAAAATTATCGCTCATGGTTTGGTTTAACTCAACTCTGGAGTTAAATGGATCCACATGTTTCCCGCAGGTCGAGTTACACTTAACCTGCTTGTAAATTCAGGTGTAAACTTTGCCTTGCATTGTTTTGTGTGTGCAGTAATGCAGAGTCGAGACCCCAGTACTAACGTGGTGCTGCTGGAGGACGCTGCTGCGGTATTAGGAGTCATCCTGGCTGCTGGCTGCATGGGGCTCACTTCACTCACTGGTAAACAAAAGGACATGGGGGCATTGTTCACACCGTTCAGTCTAGTCTATTGTCCTGAGTCACACAATTAATCAGTTCACGTTTTTATTGCTTCTTTTTGGTGTTATCTCCTTTATCTTCTCAAAATTACCCTCACAATAATCTTGTGTTATCGCTCATGTTTTTGTACTTTGGTCTCTAATTTGAATGTTGATAATGACAGAGATTTCCAAAGTTTTGCTGATGTTCTTTCTCTCGCTTTTGTTTTCCTCTCTTTGTCTGTGCCTGTGTTGTTGCAGGTAACCCGTACTATGACAGTTTGGGCTCTCTTGGCGTGGGGACACTGCTGGGCGCTGTCTCAGCCTTCCTCATCTACACGAACACAGAGGCCCTGCTGGGACGCTCCATACAGGCTGAACGTGTACAGAAGCTTACAGAGTTCCTGGAGAATGACCCTGCTGTGAGGTCAGTAAATATACAGACACGCTGTAGTGTATACACACACACACACAAACACACACACGCCCCTCCACAGCTGTAACACATCAACTAGGTGTTGTTGGTGCAAAGTTTAAAATCATTCATGTGAATACAAATAAATCCACTGACCACCAAGTGAGCTAGTCCATGTGATGTAATGTGGACTTCATGGGTGCACAACCCTTCGTTAAGGTTCAGACTTTCCATGTGTGAATGTCTATTGGGCCGGCTGTACACAGAGCAGCGCAAAGTGACTGTTTAATGCCTCTGTCACAACATGAAAGTTACAAACTTGGCTTCAAGTAATTAAAACTGGGTTCTTACACAGGTTTGTTGCGGTGTTCACTAAGTTTTAATCACACACAGAATGGAAATGTAGTATCTGTTTACTGTCATTCTGGCCAAAGTTTGAAAGATACGTGTCAGCCAGCAGAGACAATATGACCTACAATTATTTACTAAGAGGATGAATTTATTGACATTTACATGGTATTTTTGTCACTTCCTGCCAGCTGTATATAACAATAATTCCTAATGTCATGAATTAATCATTAAACATGACCTGGATAAGCAGCAGAAAATGGACACAAATGGACAGAAGGATTATAACTTATTTATTTAAGGCCTAAGAGGAATTTTTTGTTAAATACTAGAAAAATTATTTCAGACTTTTGTTGATAAAATTTCAGACTTGCTAATACTGCAAATACCCCATTTGTAATCAGTTTCATTGTACATTTCATTCTAACATTTGTTAGAATTTATTACATTAGAAACACTTTTAGTTGAAATCCACTTTGATGTCCAGTTGTTGTTGTTTTTCTACCTGCCTCATGTGGTGGTTCCCTCATATGCTTTTTTTCTCATGATGACCAGGGCCATCCACGACGTGAAGGCCACTGATATGGGACTGAGTAAAGTGCGCTTCAAGGCTGAAGTTGACTTTGATGGCCGAGTAGTGACACGGTCGTATCTGGAAAAACAAGACATTGACCAAATCCTTAATGTAAGTGTGTGTGTGTGTGTGTGTGTGTGTGTGTGTGTGTGTGTGTGTGTGTGTGTGTGTGTGTATTTCGTTCCCCATCTTTTCATTGTAATTAATTTCAAATGTATTTTTGATCATCTAAATCACTAAATGTCTCCATATGCTGCTAATAAAAAACATTTAGATGTTTTTATGGCTGTAGCATATTCAGATTCAGCCTAGTTATAGAGACTGTAGTGGAAGGTGTATATAATATATATATAATGTTCCTGGTATTATTTCAACATATCACCAACAGAATTTTTCATTAAATGATAATTCTAGTTTTTATTTTCTTGTTTATACTCTTATTAGTTGTGTTGGAGAAAAGGAAATGTCATAACTTGCCTCCAAGTTTGCTACGATAGTTATTTTATTAGAAGCTTTATTTTAGGTTGAAATGTCTCATATTTGAATCTGACAAAGTTCTACACAGACAACTCTCTGATTCAGCTTTGGACCATTGGGAGCTGTTAAAATCAAGCATTATTAATTCTATAGGACAGGAATTTGGACAGACTGACATGATTTCTGTTATTCAAGCTGGTGAACTTCCATCCTGTGACTGTGATTTTCTTTTTTTCTCTCTCCAGGACATTCAGCAGGTGAAGACCCCAGAGGAGTTGGAGAACTTCATGCTAAAACATGGGGAGAACATCATTGACACTCTGGGAGCTGAGGTGGACCGTTTAGAGAAAGAACTCAAGGTACCGAAACATTAAGCTTTTTCAAATTGTCGTCTTGATGATGCTACACTATATATCTAGAAACTCCTTTTTTATGATTAATCTGCATATTGAAGGTTTTTTATAAGCATTGCCCAATAGATTTGTACCAAACTGTTACGTTCCTCCATAGCATCGTAACCCTGAGGTTCGTCACGTGGACTTGGAGATACTATAATACTGCTGAGGGAGCATCCTGCTGCATCACGAAGACAAGGTGAAAGGATGATCAGATCCACCTCCACAACCTCCCATCCTGACCTCAGCAAAACAAGCGTCCATCTCTGCACAAGTCATCAAGTCTTACAGTAAAATAGTTTAGAATCGCTCACAAGGACAACATCTGAGCAGCGATCAGCTTGTCTTTGTGTTGCTTAAACCTCATATAGTGAGAAATTGAAATCTGTGTCACAGTTCAGACGGATACGAAAGCTTGTTTGCTTGAACTCACATTCCTCCATGGATGTGTCTTGATTTGGTTGAAAACATGTCTGCTTCAAAAACAAGATCACAAAAAAGGACCAGTATCATTTAACTATACTTGTACTTTACTTTAATGTTATGCTTGAACCACAGTGATAGTGTTGCCTTCAGGAAACCTAAGATCTTCATATTCAAACTAGACTTATTTAATTGCTAGATAATATTAGATTATTTTTTTCTTTTAATGTGAAAACCGAGGAGCTGGAGAAGGTGATGCTGCTGCTGCAGGTTCTCTAATAAAGACAGATTTTGTGATGAATAGATTTTATTGGAATTACAGAAAAATATGCAAAGTGTTAAGACTTTTCATTTGATTTGTTTGATAGAGCTGAGGAGTAAACTGATGTTTTATCAAGTAGCACTTAATGAGTCAGTTTATGCAAAAAAAAAACAACAACTATTATAAAACAGGTCGTCATATTCCTGTGATATTATGGAGAAAAGTTGAAAGTCTATCTAACAAATCTATTAAATAACAATCAATTGGACATCTTTATCTTTGCAGAGGGACAAAAGTGCCACGCCATGATATGACATCACAGGCAGTGGCATCTATTCTCTTCTCTCTTTGCCGACTCCACACTCAGATTTCGCAAATTTGAGGTGTAGTTTATTTGTGTTGTGAGGTTGGCAGCTGATCAGCAGATGATTGTTTCAAAGTACTGGAGTTTGTGCTCAGATCCACTCGGTGTATATAAGCAGCTTATGGTGACAAAATAGGTCCGAACAGAGTGACCAGCCCCGTGTCAAACTGGTTTTAATCACGTGTCAAGATGGAAACGGCTTTGTTTTAATTCATTCAGGATGTCACCCTGTACAGTCTGCACACCAAAATACCAAAGCAAATAATGTACTCTGTAGTGTTTCTGCTGAATAATCTGTTTTAAAATATATACTGGTTGTGCTTTTGTTTTCATTCTGGATCAGCACACAGTCCCAGCTGCAGCACGAGACAAACCTGCCTGCTGAAGGAGGTGGGCTGGAGTCATTTCATCATTATTGGGAGGGTGGATATATTTTTTGAAGGTGTTAATAATGTAATATTTACCTTTGGTTATAACGATATTGCCACAGCTGAAGGAGTTGGAATAAATTTGAAATAATTTATTAAAATATCTTGCTGTCCTCTTCTGTCATGTATGTGCATTTCTTCGTCTCTTTCCTTGAGTTTTTTCCTCATGACTTCATTGTATATTTTGTGATTATGTTGTTATGGAAAGCACCATTGCCTGGTACCATCTACTCCTCCAGATGTTTAGGGTCAAGTAGGAGCTTAAAGCTTCCTACTTGGGCTGTTGCGTTTGAGGAGGAATGACTGACCCTTGTAGAAATGCTCTGTTGAAGATCTTCACCACATCTGGAAGAGAAAAGAGAGACACTTTCCATCCTCTGTGTTTGGGTGGTGGGGGGCCTGTTTCCTGTTTAAAAAGCTCAGCTGGTTGACTGGAATGTAAACCCAAGTCCATTAGATGTTGCAGTTGTAGGGATGAGAGAGAGGAGGAAGAGGAGGAAGAGGGGGGGGCACTAGCCTGTACGCTGACGTCAATAAAAACAGTCATTTCCAACCAGTCTGCGCATTGACCGACCATTCAAAACATTACGCACAGCTTCGCGGCCGGACCACGCTAGACTACTCGACTGAAATAATTTTTCGCCGAGCCCGGAGAGCGGAGACAATGCGGACAGACTCCATTTGCAGGTTTTTGACCATTGAATGTTGTCTTCACATTATGGGTGTTGCGCGCATATCTGTCATGTCTCGTCATTGCCATTCCCAAGTCAGTTGTGCCAGTGCCACTGCCCATCTCGTTTCCTTTCATGTCTCCTTAGAGAAAGAAAGAGTCGCTTGTGCACGTTGATTTAAAAAAAAAAAAAAACCACACACAACCAGATCCTCTGGCTCATTTGGCTCATTATTAAAACAGAAACATGCGTCGAGACGCGCCTGTCACGTCTGGAGGCTCCTCTCCAGACCCGCAGCTTTCTGCACATCACATCGCCGCTTTCACTCCCATGATATTGCGAGCTGCTTAGAAAAATGTAGCCTTTTGTGTCATATTTGTTCGATGCATACATTTTTTTCCCTCTCCAAGATTTTCATCCCCGGCAGCCTACGGATGGGGGCGCAGTAAACCTGCACAGTTGGGGTCTCAAGATTTCCATGCAATCCCCCTCCCCCCCTCCATCATCACGGGCTTGTGGTTACAACCCCCCTGAACCCCCATTATTCTTCGTTGCGGAATTGAATTATGGGAACAAGATTTATTGCAGCTGTGCAATCACCTCCCATTGACCATGTAGAAAACCTCATTAACCTTTGTTACAGTGTATGTGTGTGTGTGTTTCTTACTTTTACTCAATGATCGATATGATGTTGTTTCAGTCACAGGTTCAGCAGCATCTACACATCTAGAACAATCCAGGTTGTGTGTGATGGCAGGAAAAAGAAAGTCTTCATGGCGGATGAGCACCACCACCACCACCACCTTCATCATCATCATCATCATCACCACCACCACCACCATGCTCTACGCTTTTAGCCTCTTTACAGTGCTGCCTTGTCTTATCATGTTCAAGCAGCATTGTACAGGGCTATGACAGCGTAGAGAGCTGCTGCGTTTCCCTGACCCTTTGGATGGCTGCCAACAAATGACATCATCCCTTAAAAAGCACCAAAACGGCGAGGATTGCACGTGTGACCTGCAGGGATTGGTTGCAATTGGGTGACTTGTCTTTTAATTCTCATGCTGATGCAGTCAGACACTAAACTGCTCTGCTTTTTGTGGTAACAGAAAAAAAAATGGAGCACAATAAGTTCTCCTTGGGTTGAATTATTCAACACAAGCCTACATCCTTTAGCAGCCAATACATTATTGAACCAATTAGTTACACTGCACTGTGCTACTTCTGGATCAGCCTCAGTTTGTACATCTCGTCTATGAGAATTTGAGTCACAGTTACACATCCCCAGAAATAAATACCTGTCTAACACTAACACGATTTGGTGTGAAAATGTACCACTTTTCTTCACAGAGTAATTTCTCAGATGATCAGAGTGTACCTCTGTGACTTGAATGTAATGTGGTACACGAGCAGCACAATCCTGGGCAGAATAAACCACTGAATGCAGTTGAATGTACACTGACTAAAAGAAATGTATAAAGTCTATTAAAACATTTGAAATGCATTTAATTTCTTGTTGTATATGAATTTTACCTATTTGTGCACTGTGCTTTCCTGTAAATGTTGAATTTCCTTGTAAGGTTTGAATGGGTTTTGATGCCTCACTGTGAGCAAAGGTCCAGTTTCAGGCCTTCTACTGGCTGCAAACTGAGCCCTTGACTTTCTCTGACTGTCCTAAGTGTCAGTTACCCTCAACTCTGTCTGATATAGGATTAGTCATGAGAGCATTGTCAATGGAGGAGCCTCCTTACTAATTAACTAACAAGCTTAAGTTTACCACAAGTGAAACTAGTTCATGACTCTTTTGTGAACAGACATGTCTTCACAGTTTTGCAATAATGTAAGAGGGGTGGGAGGCTGATTTGCTTTATATAAAAATAATATATAGAAATAATCAACATTCAAATCGTGAATTAGACTTCAGATACCTGTAATAGCAAATTCACAGATTTGATTTATTACAAACTCATTCATTTATTTTTTAAATTAACTTTTAACTAACAATGGCCATGGAAGAAAAGTCCTGTTTCATTTCACTGCCTGCACTGCAGTCCACTTCAGGGTCCTATGTAAGGACCTTGAGGAGGGAATGAGGATGTTGGGTCAGGCACATTACATCCTCACTGGCTGCAGCTCACACAGGCCTGCAGGCCATTCTCATTGCAGGAAGTGCACTTTAGGGCTTTGAAGGAATCTGTGAAGCAGTTTCGAAACACAGACATCTTGCTGCCATGGCACGTTGGGCAAGGGATGAAGGCAAAGCCCCCACAGGTCTGGCACGTCTGGGGATGCTGTACCCTCTGTGAAAAGGAATAGATAACACTTCGTGTAAGATATCCAATGTTAGGTAAAGACACTTAAAATCTTCACATACAGCACAAATTAGGGTTCATTTGATGTTTCTGTTCTTAAAGTTAACAAGGTTTTAAACCAGCCTAATTTGTTCTTAATATATAAATTGAATCTTTGCTAAGTTAGATGAGACGATCAATACCACTCTCATGGCTGCACGATAAATATGAAACTGCAGCAGGCTAACACTTAGCTTTGCAAAATGACTGAAAATGGGGGAACCAGCTAGCCTACCTCTATAAAAGGTAAGAAAATTGGTGCACCAGCACTTCTAAAGTTCACCAATTAACATGATATGTAATTTATTTAGTCTGATAGTAAGTTGTGGTTTTGTGGTGGGGGGGTTATGTACAGTCTTTTTTCATGGCTGCAAATAGAATTACTGGAGTACTGTATCCTCTGTAAGGTGGCCAGGACACTGGCAGAGATTTCAGAAAGTTACTGTAGCACATGCTGTATGCTGCATCTAACATATATTAAGTCACAGTTAAAAGTAATAAGGATGTATAGACATACATTGTTTCTTTGAAGTGTTTTCATGTTGGAGGAAGTGAAACAAAGGAAACAGGAATGGTGGAAAACATTTATTAGACCGGACAGTCTAATAAAGAAATGCAGAAATGCAACTATATCAGCTGCCGTTAAATATCAGAGAAGAAAAATAAGTTGTTACCTGACTTTCTGCAATTGATAATTCACAACCTCATAATTGAGGAGTGGACAGATGCTTTAAAGGTATGAAGGCCGCCTTGAGATTTATGATGCCGGTAAATTTGAATCAATTATACTTTTGTAGTCATGGTTACTGTAAAATTAAGCAAACAGCTGATTTGTGGAGAGTTTACCGAAGCTAACAAGGTGTAGCACATCAATGTCGACGGAAGTTAAAATCTTTACGCCTGTTGGTACAAGAACTGGTTTTAAGAGGCTCAGTCTCCTCATGTTGAAAAACAACACAATTTCTTGCCAAGTTACAATAGTACATTGCCAATTCACCAGCTGTGGGGTTGACCATGTGTAAACAACAACAAACAACTTATACATGCAATTATTGAGCTTCAGAGGTTGTGGTCGATGGATTTTTATTACTTTTGGTCAGAGCCATGCTAGTGGTTTCCCTCCGTTTCCTGCCTTTGTGCTAAGCTGAAATAAACTAACTAAAGATAAGCTAAGATAAGCAAACCATCTCCTGGCTGTGGCTTCATTTTTAGCAGAGTGATGTCATTCCTCTCATCTTGGCAAGAAAGACAGCAAATAACTGTGTTTTTCCAAAATGTCAAACTATTATGTTCAACAAAACTTCCTTTCCAAATAGTTTTTTGGGTGTGTAACTGCAGATATCCTGTAAAGCCAAATTAAAGTCATGTTTCTGGCCAGTTCTAGACTGATTAGTGAACGCATGACCTTTCAGAGCTGCATAGTTTTTTAACAGCCTGCAGTGAGTGGGCTGCATAACGTAAATGCCATTGCACCGCTTTCAGTTATGAAGACTTTTGTTGGGTCTAAACTCCAAATTATAGCTGAGGCCTGAGAAAAGGCCAGTGCCTATGTGACTGACTAACATTGCTGCAGCTCAGTGTGAAACATGAAAATAGTTCACACAATCTCAGTCTGTGCTGGTGTGTTTGAACAAATGTGTTGGAGGCAGAATCAATAACAAGCCCTCCATTATTGATGGCCACTTATTGATGTGCATGCATCTTTTAACATTGCAGCTTGCACATGTTTTATTGATGACATGACTAGTGAGGGGGAAATGACTGCTCCTGTTTGCACTCTATTCATCTTAATGGCTTTGGACAAACACAAAACATCAATTTATCATGACTTTATAATCACAGCATATGATAATTTCTTTAATATTACATGTGCTACAAAGCATATATGGCATTGTTCAGTAAATCTAATAGAAATTTAATGAATAATTAAATATCAATATGCACAAAATCAAGTGACTCAACCTTATTCACAGGAAAATCATATATTTATTCACCATTAATAATTCAAAGTGTGTGTTCCTAGGCAAACACTGTGTAAACCAACCTCAATTTTTGTCAGAAGATCTTGAAGTTCTCCTGATTCATTCATGCTGAGTATTTTCTCAGCACCCTGCAGAACAAGGTAAATGCCCAAATCCAATATTTAGTGATCTCAATGTGGGGTGTACAAGATATTGACATAAATTCTCACAAGGAAGGAGTGATAATTACTGACCCCAAGGTAGTGTCCGTCAATGAACACAACCGGTAATGAAGGAGGTTCTCCCACACGTTTACACCGCTCCTCCAACTCCTTCCCATATTCGCTGTCCAGGGCAATATTCTTCTCCACAAACTTGACCCTGTGGTTTTGGAAAATCTTTCTGACAAGCTCGCAACGCTCAAAGGTGGTCCTCACCACTCGGAAACTTGTTGTGTAGATCACAATCCGCCCAAACTCAAGCAATAATTCCACCTATATGAGGGGAAAACAAAGGGTTTCTTAAAATGCATCTGCACATTTCACCTGCCTTGTCTGTTTTTACCCATAATGTTCAGATTAACTACACAAAGAATAAATAATGTTTCCAAGTAGCAGTGTGATGCAAGTTATTGCATGAAATTTCATTATGTCCTGTATATAGAATTGAGAATTGAGTGTCAGAAGAAAGAGTCATATTGTTACATAGTAGTATTGATACTAATAGTACAGAGGGCAGTTTTTTTTTAATTGTTCCAAATCCAAAATATGAAAGTTTCTTCTTCTTGAATCAGTTTAAGCCATGGCCATGATTTTTTCTACTTTTTCTTAAAAGAGAACTGTTTTGAGTTTACAATAAGTCAAATTACTCTACTGTAATTATATATATATATATAT
>CM076655.1:582168-654025 GCA_038496675.1 Rachycentron canadum
TATATATATATATATATATATATATATATATAATGCTCTGCCAGTATTTTCATCTGTGTGTGTTGACAATTGTAGTGAATCTGTAACACTGCAGTTCTCTTAGGCAACTGCAGTGGTGCTGCTGCTGTACAAATGCTGCCTCCAGTGTCATTTGCATTTGAGCTGCAGTGGGAATGAGAACACACTTTTACCGTATGTGCACTGGCCAAGCAGTTGCAGCAGAGAGGGCATTGTTGCTGCTTTCTTCTTTATATTTGCATGTATATTGCTTTTCTTTATGTGTGCTATTTTTGGTAAAGGAGGGTGTCTGTTATTGAGCAGATTCATGACAGCAGAGTGACACACTGATGAGGGATATAAAGCAAGATGGAGTAAGTCACCCTGGATTAGATCTTCTGCTGAGCTTGTCTCTAGACAATAATCGCATAATGACACAGTGACTGATACGAGTGTCTACTTACAGCTGCTTGATTCCATTGTTGTGGGCAGTAGCCACTACAAAACTATTTTATTTTTAAAGTTTATCAGTTTAGTCCTCTCTGGACTTAAACTGCTTGTTTTATGGACAGCGCTGACCAATTGATTTATTAGTCCATATGCTGGTGAACAAAAAAGTCCTTCAAAGATAGATGACATAACTTCTGCTACATTCAAAAACATCCTGAATGTTTTCAGAAAATGTGGAGCAGAGCAGGCAACAGCAGAAAGCGCTAATGTAATGTTTTCTGCGAAAGATGACGTGGGAATCTACAACCACATGGCCTGTTAAAATGTCTATGTAGCTGAAACTGAGCTGTTTTGTGCTGGCGCATCATATTTTGCTCTGGTGAGAGCCAAACATTAAACGTGAATGAGGTGTTTTTGATCAGCAATCCCAGTGCAGCAGCATAAAAGCAATGGGCTCATAGTGGGGTTTCTAAAATTTGCCTTTCTTGAAACTATATGAGAAACAATAGGTAACCTTTGGATATACTGGCTTACTAACAAGATACAAATTTCTTTTTGGTTTAGAGTTGTTATAATGTGTATTTTATCCCATTTTGATGCATAATAAAAAGTATCCACTGTTTTTGTCTTACAGTGTGTTAAACATCTACCTTATACATTATGACCGTATATAAGTAAGTAATATAAGTAAAAAAGAGTATCAAGAAGTAGCATTAAAATAAATGTAGTCTAAGCTTACCAAAAGTAAAAGTAGGCGTACTCACTCTCCACAGTCCCATTTCAGAATAATGTATATCACATTATAGATGTTGATACATTCATATGTAGCACTTTAATGCTGCAGCAGGTATATATATCGAGCTAAGTTACTTTATATGCCGTGTGTATTAAAGGTTTGAATCTGCAAACTAACTCAAAACTGAAGCTTTAAAATAAATGCAGTGGAGTAAAAGCTCCAGTAAAAGTGCAAGTAGTTTAAGCGCAATTACTCAAGTAAAGTATCTCATAATTGTAACTAAATGCAATGTGTTACTTTCCACCACTTCGAATAAGACACCATGCACAATTACAAAATCCAAATTTGTGATTATAAATAGTATATCTGCTGAAGAGGAAGGGAAGAGGGTGATGCATAAATGTTGTTTTAATAACAGATTTGTCAATACAGTGTCTTGAATCGCAAAGCGCGGTGCATGTGGAGACGTTTCCTCCAGCCTTAGTGGATGGTTGTCATTTGCTTATAATAATATATATAGTAATATATTAATGACAATATTTTATACAAAAACAAGCCTGAATCGTGATAAGCCAACTCCCACCCAGTGTACTATTGTTGTGGCTTCAACCTGTAAACAACAGCTTCTGCAGAGAAGGGGGGGGGGGCACATCAGCCAATAAATTGCTGGACGATTTCGAAAACATACCCGCGTGTTAATTTATTATTGGACAAAAACAGCGCTTCGTTATTATTTTTGTATCCTCAAACAACGACTTTATCTATCAGCGGCTAAAAGATCGCTATTGTGCTCACTCGGCCCCCCCCTCCCGCTGCGGTTACATGTGGTACGGTCCATAATGTGAAGCGGCACCGTCCCCCTCACTTCAGTTTATGGTAAGTCCGTGTCCGCTCTTCCAAACCGACGGCGTCTCTTCCCTCTCTAATCCGCTGTGTGAACCGGGATGCTGGGGGATCCATGAAGCCGCGGGCTCCTGGGCATGGTTGTCTCCCCACCAGGAAATACTCAGCTCTCATTATCCTCAGTAAACACGCAGCAGCACAGACCGCATGAGAGAGAGAGGCTCCTCCGGTGAATTTTAGCCGTTGTTTGTTTTTTTTTTTAAATCTTTTTTTTTTTTTTTTTTTCAACGGTTGAGGAGAAGCAGCAGCAGCCACAGGGACCAGAACTAACGGCCGTCTGACAGGTGCCGTCGCCCGGCTCTTCTCGGAGAGATGCCGCCCGTCCAGAGAACGATGTCTGATCTTCGTACCCGGGCGGACGGTATGTACGGTGTACGTGTTGGAGAAATGTTTGGAAATCGTGTTTTCCATCCTACGGGCATTTTCCTGTCACTCCAAGAGGGCCGGCAGCTCTCTGGAAGTACAGTAACTTGCTAGCTAAAGCTGTGATTAACGGCGCCAAAGCCGGGTTCAAGGAAACCCTGTGGGCGAGGGTCTGAGAGTTTTCTCAGCTATTGCCTGGAAAAGAGCTCTACTTTTAATGTAACTTGTTGGAAAAGTAGAGAAAGAAAGTGGAAGTCTGCGGATGTCATCCGTACATCTGCAGATAATGCGGGGATTTCCCGGACAAAGGCTTTTATCAGCTGGGAGTCTGTACCCTGCACGAAGCTGCTTGAAATTAAACTAGTGTATGGTGCACCTGACCCAGCAAACGTTGCACCCACCCAGACTGGGGCACCCCCACCCCAGCTATGTCATGCTCACCATAAAGGGTATAATGAACTCAGAAAGCAGGATAAGTGCCGAGGAGTATTGCAACTTGATCCCGAATGACAGTAGACACAAGTCTGACAGCACTAAAATCTGTGGTGGAAGAAGTACTCTCTCTGCCCAGTGATCCATTTCTATGTATTGCTTCACTGTTCTCCACTAAATGTGCAGGGACAAAAATAATATTTTCCTGAATTGTAGTTGAGTAGATGTAGCAGTGATATACAACTGTCTCAAAAGTATACTTCATTACAGTTACTTGATTAAATGTACTTCCACCGCTGACAATAACAAGTGTCTACCAAATGGCATCCACAGTTGTGTGGGTCTAATAATACAGCCATTGTAATTCGACTGGGACCCTTACTCCTTCACTGCACCAGTAACTTTCCACTGCATCTCAGTTGTTTGCCAGGAAAAGGGGTTGCAGATATATACAAAATACTTTTGAATGCTCATATGGGGAAATTAATTAGTTTCTTATGGTATCAAGGTGTGTTTCTTTATCCAGGAGAGCACCTATGGCGCTGGACACACACAACATATTACTGGCTGCTGGTGCTCTCTGGGGTTTCTTTGTGAAGTCTTTAAATTCACGGTTTTGTGGCTGTCCCTGACCTCTGACCTCTCTGGATATGAGCAAGAATTTTCTCTACAGGAATCAATAATATACCACAATATTTATGATGCTCACTGCAGTTTCTGCGTTTCTTCACTGTGAATGCAATGTTGCTGTTGTGGTTTAATTTTTGGATGGCTTAGAGTTGATTAATAACTATAAACTCAGGCTCACATCTCAATCTGAGTTATTGCTGTTGAGCATATATTGTGGCTTCCAAAGCAAGCAACCTAACCTCTTAAAGTGAATTAGAACAAACTCACTTTCATTTGTATTTTACTGTTCCATAACTCAAACTCAAAATGTAAGAGTACTAAGGGTACATTAAACCTGCAAACCTAATATGATTTTCATCAAGTCTGTTAGTAAAATAGAAATGCATTGTGCCTTCTAAATTTAGAAAAAAGAGACACACGACTTAATTTAAAATTTCAGAAACATGTTTCTTGAGGCAATAGTGTCATCAACTTTTTACAGAATAGCTCAAGGGTTTTACCTGTTATAGAAAAAAAATGATGTTCAGTCAGTTGTTGCTGTACTGTTTTAATACAATATAAAGCATTTAATATAAAATGTGGAACGTAACCACAAGATTGCAGCAGAACAGGAAGGGATGTTGGTCCAAAACACCATTATTGCTCATCAGATTAGATTTAGAGTTACATGTGCAACATCTTTGCCATCCAGACATTGATCTGCTCCATCAATCAATCGGAATCTGTTTTTGTTGCGTCATGAGAAGACATTAAACCCAAAATTGTGCCCTCGTGACAAGTATTGGTTGTAGCTGCTTGTAAACCCCAACAGGTGGTCTTGACGTCATCATTCTTATTTTTTCTCGTAATTCAAAATACAGCAGTGCATTTTATGTATCAGAACAAGTAAGTAGTAGTAAGATGATCTTTCTGGATTCTAGCTGTAGGTCAGGTGGTTCATGTCTGGTCAGTAACGATAAATGGATATCTGCTTAGAATGTGAAAAACAAAAACAGACTGCTGGCATTCAGTGATTTCACCTGTAATTGAAGGATGAAAACATATGCAAAAGCATCGGTAAAACCATCATCTGTGCTGCTAAATTGAGTCCATCCTGAAATAAATTCTGTGACAAGTGGTGGGAGAATGGGGCATCTCATACAGGAGATTTCACATCATCTTGTCTTAAGTGTTTGCACTCAGTGGTTGTTTTGAGTTGGTTTTAAAATGCCACTTAATACCCAGTAATTATGAGTCAAATTATCATCCAGTGCACACAGCAAATCCTTGTGTTATTCTGCTGAAGATCCAAACATCTTACTGGTAGAAATCTAAATAATTAAATACTCATATAGATTCCATCAAAATCTGTTGATCAATGCGGCTCCTGCAGTCACAAGAGCAAACATGAATTATGCAGTAGCTAATGGTGTCACCCCCAACCCCCAACTACCACACTCTACCTTTTTAGGTTACAAAGAGCAAATGGTGTTGCTGTTTTTCACTGGCCTCTATTTAGCACTAAGCAGACAGTAGCATTTCCCTGCTTCAACAGTGGTTGGTTTCAATCATCTGCCAGGTTGATGACCTATGCTGCTGCTTCAGTATCAACATTTCCAGCCTCCTGGTGACTGGTTAACTGTTCTGTAACATTTGTTTTGGTTGTTTTTATGAGAGCCCAAACACCCTCCCCACCCCTCAGTTTTATTTTTTAATCACCACAGTATATCGGGCTGGCTTCCATCGAGAAAGGGCAGCCCTCTGCCAGGCTTACCACCTAATCCATCAGCGGCCTGTCCGTCAGCTCTCCATGCTGCACACTCCCCAGTCTTGCCCAGCACGTGCCGTTCCACTCCTTGTCACTCTTCTCTGTGCTGTGGAAACATCCAACATCACTGCCAGCCTGTGCCTGCATGTGTTGCCAAAATAACCTTATCTAGGACACTTGGGGTACAGGTGACGTCAGTTGCTATCAGCATGTTTAATGTGTGATCATGCAGTGACAGACAGGCGCCTTTAGATGTTGATCTTTCCCTTACAGATTTCCATGATAGGCAGGTAGGCTCTAAATACCTGCTTCCACTGTCTAGATGGGAAAGCTGATCGACAGGAGTCATGCAAGTTAAGGCTAGACAGATGGCAACAAGCATCCTGTTTGCAGTCTTAGCTTGTGTGCTTATCTGCAGACGGACCAAATCCCCTCTCACAATTGACACTAAAGGTAAAGATAGGCAGGTAAGCTTGTCCTGTAAGGATGAATCTGTCCAAAGCCCAAATGCTTGTCTTTGTCAGCTGATTCAGACGATGGAAGGTGCTCTTGAGCTTCTGATTACCCACATACTTGTTTTGAAAGACACAAAGTAGTCTGGCCCTTCTTTAAGCATGATATGTCTACCTTTCTCTCATTCTCAAGATTTTTTTTCATGTGTAAGTGAAGCAGGATGTTCCCCCATAGCATTTCAATAACACCAGCTAAGCCTCAGTCTGCCTGAATAGTGGTAACAGCATGGGGAGGGAGACTGGAGGGGGATAGACTGCTCCCTTCTGAAGGGATCGAGGGCTGCCCATGTGCCTGGCGGATCACTGGCTGATAATAATGTGGCACAAAAGCCCAACATGCCACTAAATCCCCTGTCTGGGGCCGCTGGTGTGTCATATCAAGTCCCCTTGGGCCTCTCTACTCTGTCTATGTGCTGGCATGGGACATCTCCTCTGCTTTCTTTTCCACTTCATGTTCTGCCTCCATCACTAACCTGCAGCCCGTCTAATATGCGTTTCTTCAGACACTCAATTTCCCTCACCTAAATGATTCTCCTCTGTCTGCGAGGCAAAGTGGATGTGGCAGGCCACAGTGAGGAGGGGGAGATATGAAAATGCTCATGTGCCCACACAGAGAATGATCCACAGTTCCGTTGAAGCAGACACACACAACCTATTCTAATATTTACTCATGCACATTGTTATATTGACCTGAGACAAGGGAAAGCCATGAGCTGATGAGTGACAGCTTTGCAGAAAGTGTCATGAAGATTGCCTGCCATGGTATTCCCCATCTCTTGTCAGCTAATCAATAATGATATAGAATACAGCTGAAAATAGTAATAATGCAAAAAAAAAAAAAGTCCATATAATTTGAAAACATACTCATTACAAGATCTCAAAGCCAAGGGTGGCATCTTCAGATTTCATAAATTTTAAATTTAAAACTTGCTATAAATAATATCAACCATTTTGGCTTTATGCAATATAGTGATAGTCTGACTTCTCTTATTACATGTTATTGGTTATATAAATGCAAATACAGTAATGTCTTAATATCAAGTGGACAGCCTCAATAACTTCCCCAGATTAAACCTTATTTATAAGCTGCATAATAAATATATCCTCTGAAGGTGACAAACCCTTCATGTTCCTCATCTTAACCACCAACTCCTAAAATGAACACTAGCTCACTTCCCTTTTTCCCACAAAGCAAAAAAGTCACAAATACAGCATTATACACTGAGAAAGAAGCCCCAAAACTGTCTGTAATCATTTTTCTTTTTTTTGCTGCAGACCAGAAACAATTTTCTGGTCTGAGTGTGGTTTTCTATGTGATGCACACATGCATGAACAGCAGGAAAATGCAGCAAGCCTGCACGTGCAAGGAGATCATCAATGTCGTTGTGACACAGCAGGATGGCAAGGTCAGGTGGAGAGGTGTCGGCAAGGCACTCCTCAGGAAAGGAACACCATCCGTTGTTGTGAAGATAAAACTCTTGCTGCCCTTGACCAGCAAGATGTCAAGCATTTTATGACCCCATTCTTGTCTCAACTTTATGTCCAACTAGGCCACAGCGCTGCTTCCATAGATAGATGGATGGGTCTAGTACACACTTCCATATTTGGCTCCAGTAGTTACTGTTACCATGCAGCCGTATCAAGATGGGTCTGTTAAAATTTAATTTGATTAGTTGTCTGATTTTGAATCTAATGCATGCAACTAAGCAGCTAAGTGACATCAAGGAGTCAAGTCCAATACAGCATTTCTGTTCTTTACAAAACCATATATATGGGTCATATTGTTTAGATGGTTTCATAGCTTTCTGTGCCTGTGCTCCTGCAGTACACACAATAGTGTAATTGATCATGCTCTTAAGACTGAGGCCTGAATCAATAATAGCCAAGGATAGTATCCACATAATTTTCCTTATAGAGCTAAAAGGACATATATGAGTGTTGTGCTCATGTGTTTCTTTGTAGTTCAGGATGATGGAGGTGCTAGTTTTGCTTGTTATGCTAACATCAAAACATGTCAGATCAGGTCAGTGAGCATCACTCAAACACTGGGATGGATTAATTGTCACTGCTCAGCCATCTGGATATTACAGTTATTTTTAGAGAACACAATGAGAAATCAGTATAGTTGTTTTTGCATCCTAAAATTTAAAATAGCTAGATTCTTTGTTGTATTGGGAGTTTTAGCAGATATTTGGAAGTTTAGATATTGAAATTGGCCATGGCTAAATACTGCAACCAATGGTTAAAGAAAATCAGAGATGACTAGGAGAGAAGAGCCATAGTCCTGATCTCCAGTGAAATAGTTAAATGCTGACACCCCCCCTCCCAAAAAAAAAAACAAAAAAACCCACACATCCTTATTTTTAATGTCACAGCAAGAATGTCACCCGTCAGGCAGGAAACGACATCTCAGTTGTTCCAGCCAATCCATCTGGTCTTACAGCAGTGGAAAACAAAACCTTGTCTGTTGGATCAGGGCCTGTGCAACATGAAGCAGCTGCCAACAATCAGTAATGTTGACTGAAGCAATGTTTAAAAATCCTCTAAATGCCTAACATTTTAGGTTGGGAAAACTTCTGAAGTTCTGAAAATTAATGATAATGGACTGGATTTGACTAGTTTTCTCAATTACATGTCAGGAAATAGTGAAAAAAATTGTTTGTGTTGTTTTCTTGATCTGTTGGTTATCCAACAGACAGAACAACACAACAGAGATATGATATTTATAAACCTTTATCTAGCACCCTCAGCAGAGTGTTTATTACATGTGTTACAGACACTAATTCACAGCTATTTGTTTGTGTGTGTTTTTTTTTTTTTTTTTCCAGAACCATTTCTTATATCCTACAGAACTACTTCTTATTTCCTACTTCCTTCTTTCCTTAACATCTTTGGGGGACCTCAAGCTAAATAAAGTGATATAATACGCATTAATCTGCATGTTATAGTGGAACCACAAAGATGTTCTAAGTTTAAGACCGTTTTAAAAAAAATATGGACTGACTATCTTTGTGAGAATGGCCCCTGGTGTATTTGGTAGTTTTGATGAAGAAAAGGAACACTAGTTTGAGATCAGGCACCACACAGACACCATGTATGTGAATGACTGGCATTTACTAGATGTATTTCCTGTTGCACAACATATGTCCTTCATTTTTACCATTCATAAAATTGCACACAGCGGAAAGGTTTCTATCCCTGCATATCCCTTGCTAAGCTAAGTCAGGCCAGCCCTGTGATGTCACAGCAAGCCCCAGCTGCCGGTGTTGTCCCTGGACTGTCCGTCCCACGCTAGCCTGCCTGAGCCTATGGGGAGCCAGACAGAGCCAAGCAGGGAGGGGGATTAATTCTTGGAGCTGCCCTGTTGTTGTTGTGAGTGCTGGTTACAGCGCTGTGATCTGATAAGCGACTTATGGATGTTACTGTTGCTTAGATTGAGGCTGTATCTATATCCCCCTCCAGCCCCCACCCCTATTCACAAATGGTAGGAGATAGGGGGAGCTTTCATCTCTGGGACTTTGATTCCCATGAATAGGCTGTGGCTGCTGTGTCTACTTAAATATTTATCTGGCATTAATGAATCATGTACAGATCTTTCTTTTGGTAGTGATGAGCAGATATGAATGGCACATTAGGCTCAGTGGGTTGTGAGACTGAGAGATCCCAAAGCTCAGGGATTTGGAACTAATTTGACCCTAATAACTATGGTAGATAGCCTGTGGTTAAGGTGAACAATGTGCAGACTGATGATGCTGGACTTTATGTTGCACCTCACCTTTCGGGCTTGTTGTATGGTACTTGTTACGTGGAAGTCTACACATGTGAAACTCATCTTCAGGAGTCATTTCTCTGCACAAGTTTTTGATGCTGTTTTTCTGCTCTTTGGCTGCCATTCATTTGTTCGTGTTAGATCAATGTCAGTAGCCTAAAGCTGCCTTCCCCCGCCCATCCTGGTATTATTGAATGAATTGTGCGGCAGCCTAACTCTTGCCAGGTCACGTGCCCTCTCATCTACACTTTATTGCCTAGCATACAATTCTCACAGGGTCATTAGTGCTTGTTAGGTATCTCAACAGTTAGAGATGAATCTGCCTGGATCTATTTCTGGAAGAAAAACCCTTTCTACATTTTTATCTGCCCCTAGATGGGTTTTATACCCCCAGGGATAGACTGATGGGCCTCTGAAGGATCTTAAGGCTTAGTCATGGAGCCAATTGAATCATAAACATATTTAGTGCTGACCAGAAGAAGTTGTAAAATGCAGCCAGCATGTGACATGATATGTTTTATGATTTGTTACAAAAGCTTTATTTGAGGTCACATTAGTAGCCAGAATAAAATGATGCTAAAAATATCTAAACCACAATAACTATCTCCAGTTGATCCTCTCATTTTAAACCAAGGATTAGTGCTGTTTCTGTGACAGTAGAGAGCCAGTATATGAAGCATATTTTGGTGTTGTTTAAACTCAAAATTCATTTAGAGGAAAGCCCTCATTTACAGTGGCGAGCAGTTACAAAATAATAAATCTACAAGTTAGAGATAAAAGATAAAAACACAATTGATCAATAATGTAACAACAAAATCAGTTCAAACAGGTTCAAACAGTAGTTAAAAGGTTTGAGATTGTGAGAATATTGCTCAGCTGTTTTTCTTGTTGTTGGCCAGTTGTTATTGTGTGTTTAATATTTAACCCTGGGTGTCATGCACTGGGTAATATACTTGAATATTAGATCATTATTTTTCCTGCCATCGCTGCCATTAGGTGTGCTTGATCTTGCTTGTGTTGACAGTCATGGCAGCAATAATTTTCCACCCCCACATCTCCTGCTTGACCTGAGCTAATACAGTACTGCCTATGATATCATACATCATCCCCAGACATCTTAAATGTCTTTATATCACATGAGTATTGAAGAACTGTAAATTACAGCTTCAAATTCCAGAGCAATTGGGATTTTTCTCAAAGTCAAATGTGTTAAGTTTGAAAGTTTGTGTTTCAGTTGAACTGCATTTCCACCGTCATTTTCAGCAGTTACAAATATTAACATTGATGATGGGGAAAAATACAAGTTTTGTCTGATTGAAATTGAATTTTCCAGGGCAGATAGTTCCAGTCTGCCTCTGAAACCTACAACATTCAGCCAGGGATAAAAAGACGGGCTGGGGAAGACCGACATGCCTTGGCCAATACCAAGCCACGCTGGGCCCAGTTTTTTCCCATTGGGCACCCTTTCCAAAATACATGCCCCCTTGTGACTATTGTTCCACTCGTCTCTCTGTTGGCTGACACAAGCAATAATCCTGACATCTGGCCTGTATCCAAACTCATTACGACACTTTGTGGCATTGATCCTACCCCTAGAGGCTTCCCCTCCAGAGCTGTGTTCTTCTGCTCTCTACTCCTACTGAGTTTTATTTTGCTCCTTTTTACTGTTTCCTCTGTTCTCCTTCCATGCCTCTTGTATTGTTTTTATACACCCAGTTAGTATGGGTAATATGGTGGGTCCATTAATAGATGAAAGGTGTTCTTATAAAACCTAATATAACACAGATTAAGAATTATGTTCACAGTGAGTATCCACCCAGTTTCCCATTCTTGTTCTCTTTATTGATGTCAGGGTAGTCGAGCCACAACACGCCTTCAGTTAATGAAATTAGTGCAGAGAAAATGCACAGTGTCCACCAGGGAATATTAAGAGCATTTCCCACTGAGACGTCAGCGGCTGGGGATGCCTTAAATGCTTCTGTAGGGGCTGGGAGCTGGTAGAGGCTATTCTGATGATGGAACTTCCTCCACCTCTCACCACCAGCCTCTAACATTGGCCTTGTGTGCTACTTTTAAATGTGGCTACAGTTACACGAGGTTGCACATGACATCAATTGCTCATTGTCGCTTTTGTTTTGAACCTTAACGTTACTGATATGCGTTGTTACTATTAGTGTTTCCTTTATTCATCATATTCAACTGAAATCATGTAATTGATGAGCCACAGTGTCTCTAGCAACTCCTCCAGCCCAGCCGACCACTCTCAACATGGCTCTAGCTCTGCTTTTGCTTTTCTAATCCAATGAAAGTGTTCAATACGTAGCCTTTAATTGGATCAGGTGTGTGAGGATAGTAGCTGTACTAAAAACCTGGAGATCAGGTAGCTCTTGAAGAGTAAGTGTAAAAGTCAAACCTTTTTCTAACCAGGAATAAAAACGGTTAAGTATTCCTGCTACTAACTAGCTGTAGTTAGGCTACCAGAGACAGCACATTAACATACGTTATATATTTCTGCAAATAGCTGCGCCACGTCTAACAGATGGAATACCTATCCATCCATTTTCTATACTGCTTATCTGTGGAGTGTTGTGAGGAGGCTGAAGCCAATCCTAGCTGACACTGGGTGAGGGCAGGGTACACCATGGACAGGTCGCCAGTCTATCACAGGGCTGACATACAGAGACAAACAACTATTCATGCTCACACTCGCCTACAAGCAATTTAGAGTCAAATTAACCTAAACATACACATTTTTGGACTGAAGGAGGAAGCCAGAGTAACTAGAGGGAGAACATGCACACAAAGGTTTGAACCCAGAACCTACTTGTTGTGCTATGAGGTAGCAAAAAAAGGAAAAAAAAAAAAAAAAAAATTATTTTGAAAACAACACAAAAGTCCATTGCCTATAAACTTTGCTGTATAAATGTTAGCACTACATTTTGTTGTTATATGGTTAGGATATAGTCTAAAGGACACTGATGATATGAAAGGGTATTATGTAATTATTGCCATCATTATTGTAATGTAAATACAAAATTCAAAAACAAATTCATTACAAGTTTTAAATGTAGCTTGGGTTGTACAGCGTTGATACTTTTCACGATGAAACCCAAAAGTTTTTCGATGGGATGATGTGGGTGGCTCTCAAGCTTTGGCATGTGTTTTGTATACCACTGATCCTAGTTTTCTGAGCTGGGCTAACCTCAATAGCATGTTCTATCTTTTATTTAGCTGTGTCTGAGATTAGCATTATAAATTGACTCAAATAACTCTATTTAAACACTTGGACACTGACATTAATGATTAATACAGTGCTTAGACACGGCCCTTGAGGAACTCCCACTTGAATGCTCCATTGCAAATTAAGTGTTAAGTGCCAAGATGCAAACTTCTATTACATTATTAGAGTGATGAGACTGTAATTATTTGGTTCATGGGTAATACTTAACAGGAACAAGAGGCTAAAACCAGTTCAGTATCCAACAGTTTGGGATTACACCCTTGGTCTGCTCCCATTAGCTGCCCCTTCTCATTATTATTCTCATATATTATTAGTATTGATATGGTGTCCACACCTTTGTTTGGAACCATACCAGCATGTTGTATGTTACATTACAGAACATGTGCATGCTATACATAGCCAACACTTTTTGTTGTCTCCAGCATTAACTTAAACTTTGCATACATTCAAATGAGGGAAAAGCCAATGGTACTAAGTTGAGCAGTAGCAGCAGCAACTGGTGCATTGCAGCACCTGGCCTACCCCAGCACACAGGCTCTTGCTGCGAGGGCTCATTCAGAACACAGAGACACAACATCAATCACAGCTGCTCAGCCTGCTCCTCTGGCCTGCTGTTTTACACAGGCCTTATGCTGCAGTCACCAGCTATGCCAGTCCCTGTTTTCATTTGTCATTGTGGACACTAATTCCTTGATTAGCAGAGCTTCATAAAGATTTAGGTTTTCTAACTAACTTTGCTTGCTGGTTCTGTCCCTTGGGTCGAGAGCTGAGATCTCTCTTTGGCATATAATCGATCATTACTGACATTTAAGTGAACAGTGCTGGAAAAAAGAGCTCAGTCATAAACGTGATTATGATTTTCTACCATGATTCTTGGAGTGATCTGGTGATGTAATGGAAATTCCTCTATGTATGTTGGAAGAGGAGGGTTTTTCCAGTACTTTCTAACACGGATATTGCATTTAGTGGTAACAATAAACGTGACTGTATAAACTGTATTCATCTGTGGCACAATATTGCTTGTGTAACGTATGGTGTGGTTAAATTTCCAAATTACCCAAGTGTCAAAAGTGAAAGGAAATATTTTAGGTCTGTAGAAAGACTAATGAGCAACAAAAAAGGGTTGTTTTAAAAAAAAAAAAAAAAAAAAAAAAGTGTCAATAGTCATATAACCCTATCCTCATTAAGCCCTGACTCAGTAAAGTATCAAGCCTTTAAGTCTGTGTCCTCTGTCCTCTCCCTAACCTTTACTCAGTGCAGTTACTCATTCCTAAACACCTGTCTTCCTAGTCGTACCAGGTGAGCTCTTGCCTTAAATTTGTTCTGATGTACAAAGAGGAGGGAAGTTACCTCTTGAGGAATGACTTCTTACCATCAAGATACTGCAGGATCAGTGGGTCAGCTCTTTGGGGATATTATAAAATGCCGTGGCGGCATTTGCCAGTGCTTTCATTGATTTTTCATATCTTAGATTTTAGGTGGTCATGTTTCTGTAAATCACCACCTGGCCTGAAAGCACCTTTCATACTTCTCCAAGGGCTAAATTTAGATCCCATTAAGATACCACTATTTAAAAATTCAATTTCACTTACTTTATCCTATTATGTGAGGAAGATTGGAAATCTGAACTGAAATAGAATTTCTCAAATTGATACAGTGAATTATAGGCAAATAATAATTTTACTTACATATCACTTATCGTGTCCTATTGTATGTGCAAATCTAAAAACAACTGACCCTATTTCACTCTGTACACCAGAAAACAGACCTGTTATTTATCTCAAGGAATCACTAGATGACTATAATATTGTGAAAACCAAGGATCTATCTCGGTCCTTTACCTAAACAGTGCATGTAATAATCACAGGCGTCATGGTAGGTTTCTCTACCTAAGCACTAGTCATCACTCTTTAATCTCCTGTTGCTCCTTGGATCCACACACCCTTTCAAGCTAATCCAATAAACCTATGCCGATGCAACGTCTTGTATAACAGGCCTGGGATAGACAACCCATGTTTTTCCTGGTGACCAAATGACTACAGGGGGCAAATTTAATTTTAGCCTTGGAGCACATGCTAAAGAGGGAAACTATCAGGAGATTGTGGCTGGAAGAAGGAATGGTTGGCAGTCACTCTCAGTAAATCTGTATGAAGAAAAGTGGATCATTAAAATAACAAGAGCTTTAATTTAAGAGTCAAGCTTTGTGTAACACGAGTTGGAAAGTGTTAACAGTAAGGTGAGAATAAGAAGCGAAACAAAGAACAGAGAAAGTGGGACTCTGAAGACTGCGCCAGCCTTTTACTTTGTTTCATCTTGACTTGACCTGACAAGAAAAAAACTACTGTGGGCAAGGGGACGGGGTCCAGGTTGCAACTGGGGCATATCCAGTACAGTCTATAGTTACAGTACCCCATGACACTGCGATTTATTGTTGTTGATTTTTCAAGCAGGCAGCCCCCCCCCCTTTCCTTTCCATTTTTAAACTCCAGGGTCCCTCTGTAGTTGTGAAAGCTATGCTACGCCTGCCCTTACTTCATAACCCCCAACACCACTACTACTGCATGCTAGGGAACACCGTCCAGCATCTGCTGGATCACATGCATGACATTTGAGAGTCTAGGAATACTGTTGACTTAAGAGTTTTACAGTAGTGCTCTTTTGGCAGTACAGAGGGCACTTATCTAAACATATCAATTAAAACACTAGGACAGGGAATTGTGAACTTCAGGAACCCTTGATTTTTATTAGTCCTTATCTCACAAACTTATAGAAACTTATTTTCCAGATTGTCCACCTCTACATTAGTTAGGAGAGGTCGGTCTCAAACATGAACTGCTGTAACTACAAACTGCCAGGATGAATCTGGCTTTCAGTTATAGACTAATGATTATTTGATCATTTTCATTTGAATGTTATCAGGGATCATCAAATGATCACAGCTTACTGAAGCATAAGTAGCGTACTGACCTTTTATCCTGTGTGTCCATTGGATCATGCCTCATATCTGTGAGACAGTCTGTACTGCAGTAAGCAGCTTTAAACTACAGTAAGATACTTTTGGAATATCCCAACACATCCTTTTTACGCGATGCAGCACCTTTCTCCAGTATGGACAGCGTGCATGTTAACTGGAGCAGCAGAGGTGGAAGGGCATACCTCTGATGTTGTAGGCTGTTGCATAAAGAGGCAAAGTAAGGCAGAAACACCTCATGCCAGTAAATAAAAATATTTGCGCGTGGTTGTAACAGAAGATGAGAAAAATGTGTTACATACATGCAACCCACGTATAAACCTGATTTGATGTGTGTTGTTTCAGCCAACACAGTTCCATCCCACTTTTCTGAACTTAGTGGGAGCAGAGCATTACCTCAGTTTTCACTGAAGGTGCTAAAGGCGAGGCGCTGAGTGATGGCTCTGCCAAATGAAACATTTTTTCATCTAGAAGTCAGAGGAAGCTGGAAAGATGAATGGATGAGTGTTGCGTTAATTTTATTTTTTTTTTCGGCCATTTTATATCAGCGTTTAATATGGTGCTTCATTTAAAGGTAAACACAAAGAATTATTCAAAAAGTGAAACAGCTAGATAAGAGTCTTGCATGTACACTACCTATATTTCAGTTATTCGATACCACACTACTGAAACACAGATAAGTTGTATCTGCTGTTGCCAGCTGGATTTCAGTCCTGACAGGAAATTCAGAGCTTTAATCATGATGCATTTCATCCTGGAAAGACTTCAGGGGCAGTTGTTGAAATGTGAGTGTTAAAATGGTTTTAGTAATCAGACTAGGGATATGTACTGTACTTAACTCTTAAGGTGTGTAAAAATAGTTATTTTTTTATTGACAGTTGTTTCTTTTGTTATGGTAACACAACTGCATTTATACACATTACACCCAAACTTACTTTTATGCTTAGAACAAACAGCATGTTCAGGTAAATCTACAGACAACTTGAGGAATGTCAAAGTATTGCTTCACTCCCCGTATGTATTTTTCAAACACTTTGTATGAGTAACTCTGTTGACACAAAGCAGGTGATTCCCTGAATTATTATGTAAGGTTTAAGTTGGCATTTTACTGTGGAGGCAGAGATGTGTTGTCAGTGACATATCATTTGAGAAGCACTACACCTTCTCACTCCATTAAGACAACACTCTGAGTATTACCCTGACATCAGATTATGCCCCTAGCTGAGGCAAGTTAGCATACATACAATTACAAGTGTCTCCTCAGAGTGTTGTGTAGCCTAGTATTAACTGTTTGACTAATACATCGTGCAGCCCATCATATATGCAGGAAAATAAAGGGATTGCTTTCAAAACAGCTTCTCATCTTAATTTTGTTTGTACTTATGACAGATTTTGTTCCTTATAAAATGTCTTTTCTCCCATTCTGTAGGATATGAAAAAACTGAAGACACATCAGAAAAGACATCCTTAGCTGACCAAGAAGATGCCCGAATGATATACCTCAACCAGCAGCAGTTCACCAAGTTTTGCAGCAATCGAGTCAGGTAAGGAGATGTTGTATTTGAGGGAATTAATAAGATATTTATGTACTGTATGAACTCAGAAATGTGTGTTCAAAATCAAGATATTGTCTGTTGAAATGCTAGTTGCATGAAGTTATTATCAAAGACTTTCCAGCATACCGTGATGCACTGGATGGATCATATGTTGACATGGTTTGCATTTGATTTGTGTGGTCCACAGACAGAGACAGACTCTCTGAATGAACCTTGGCATACCACCCAAGCAGTGGTAATGCTAGACCCTATAAAGGGTTGTAGGGTCTGTGGTGGTCTGTGTGGTCTTGGCTTTCTGCATTTGACTTAAGTACCTCAGATCAAAGTAAAATATGTAGCTGCTTGTTGTCTTCAGAGCTTCTCACCTATAGGCTCAAATTAGGGTCAAAAATATTTGAAAGGAGTGTTAGATTTTCAAGTTCACATTATTGAACCGCCGTGCTTGATTTGACTTTGCTTAGTGACTGGACAGTTATTGTCCAGTGAGGTTTGGATTTAAAAACAGGGTCAAAATTTAAACTGTAACTTCAGTGTCAGATACAGTATGAATCTGTATCTTTACACAGATCACAAAGCGCTTTCTTTGTGACCCTAATTTGAGCCAATACTTTCTTATGCATTACAATGGAAACAAACACTCCTTTAGTCTCAATGTGGCCCCAGTGGTGTCTAGGACTAGAATTACATAATGGACTGTTACCTCCAGGTTTCGAGTCTGCATGGACAAACATGCAACATTTCTCCTCACTAAACTGAGGAAGCAACTAACGTAGAATGTAAAGACAACATATACTGCAGAGGTTACAGCTGATGTGCAAAAGCTTGTGTAACTCTTCATTCCAGTCACACAGAGCTGACCTCTATCACTTACTGGCCAGTATTTCTAGTGTCACTATATAGGTCGAAGATGCTTTTCCCATGCCACTTAAAATTAAAATTTTATCTCTGCTGGTTTAAAAATTCACACACCCAGTTGTATTCTCTGAAGGATTTGGCTGCTAGTGTGAACTGCTGCTATTTTTGACTTGGTAATGGTGACCCAGAGGTTATCAGTGCTTTTCATGGTGACCTGCAGCATAATTTGCCACTTTGCCTTTAACCCCACGTTAACCTTGAGAGTCACAAGCAAAACAGTTGCATTAAACCATGCTTGGACTGTGAAGATGCACTTCCTAATGCAAAGAAAACTGTTTTCATACCTGTTAGCACACTGAAAACAATCTTAACATTGATGGTGTCATTAATCTACAGCAATTACGTTTTGGAATTGAGATTTACCTTATAATGATAAGTTAAAGCAAAAAAAACTTGTCCATTGCCACTTTCATATGACTTTTGCACAGTGTCCTGTGCAGTGGTTTTGATGTGAGGAGCCAGTACTGTTTTCCACTAGAGAAGGCTGCTCCACAGGTACAGCTATGACAGCACCCTTAGCCATATGATATTTGATAAGTACCTGCAAGATTGGTATCAGCAGCGGTGCATTAGCCCAGATCTTCCAGTCTGGCCTCTTTATCCTCTTGTTCCTCTTGGAGGAGTTCAGTGCTTTTAGCATTAAAGGTCACAATTTTTGGGTCAGGCCATCCTCTGTCAAGGAGTATTACTGTTAGCATTCCTACTGCATGAGCACCTTGAGATGCATATGGCCATATACAGACACAGCTCAAAACTGAACATGAGTAGTAAAAGAAAAATGTCTATGAATATAAGTGTGCTTATGTGCCATTCGTTTAATCAGCTTCATGTATTGACATCACAAATGGCAGATGCAGGCAGCAAATAAAATTGCAGAGGATCATCCTTATGGCAGTTTTTTAAAAGTTATATTTTTGTGCATTTGTGCATGACAGTGAGAGAGAGAGACAGGAAACTTGGGGAGAGAGAGGGGAAATGACATGCAGCAAAGGGTCACAGGTCGGCCTCAAACCCATTCATTATTTGAAGTGTCCTTTTACTCTATAGTTAGTTAGTTAGTTGTCACTAATGTGATATTTGCCGAATAATTATTTTAAAGTTTTACTTTTAGTGTGGTTCCCAATTCATAATCGGGACACCATTACATAGCATTATTAGCCTGTTTAGAGTACCAGATGGTTGATGATTTAATTATATTGCATCACAGAATTTTATATGGCCTTGGCTGTGAAAAAAACCTCCAATTTTTGTGACCTTACCAGGGGCAGTCATTAATTCATCTGCCCCCACTGAAAAATATCACATTAGTCCAATGCAGCTGAAGCTCATGTTGTTATAACACAGAAAACACACAAAATAAGGCTGACAAAAGTGGCCTGTGATTTGACTAACATATCTGATGCAGATATTGTACATAACATACCAGTGGTAATTCATAAATCTGCAGTAATGAAAAGTTCATGAAAACCAGTGAATGTATGCAGCACAGCTTTTACAGCAGACTCAGTGAGAGGGATGCCAGCTTGGATGTTAATGCCTTTTCAAGCAGCTTTTGCTTCAGACACACTGAATACAATGCATCCAAGTTGTCTTTTAAATTATTTCAGAAGTTGAAGTGGTAGTGCAGTATTTGAATACGGAAGTACACAGCTTGTAGATGAGAAAGAGATCCTCTTTGTTCTTTTAGTTCTTGAATTCTAAGTGTGGCCAAACATTTGCCTCAGGCCTTGAAGGCACAAGCTTTAGGCTGCTCTAAATATCTTATTTGTTCAAGAGGATTGGTTGCTGTCTCAAAGTGACCTGTGGAGACACTAACAGGAGCAAGGTCTGTGAATGGTGAATCTAATCTCATAAGCAGGCAAAAATCCCTCACAGGTTTCTGACTTTCACTTACTTCTCATTCTCCCTCTGCAGCGTTACTACCTGCAGAACATGTCAGTGCTCACATAACATAGACGCAAACACATGTCACTCGTGTGTCATAACAGATATACACTGTGGTTGTACTATTATATGTACAACTGTGGATTGTTTATTCAGCTGCACTATATACTGGTAGATCTGGTTGTAATGCAAAGGTGATTAATCCTGTGGTAAACAGGAGAGTCTGTGTAAACTATTTTACTGATGTGTAACCATCAACCGCTTTGTGTGGGAAAACAAAGGACGATTGAAATGTGCATAGTCACTGGCAGATATGGACACAAACTCATGACCCACATGCACAATCACAAAATGTGTCTGGGTAGAACATCTTAATTTGTTCTATTCCCCTAACTGCATCAACTACACATTTCTTTAAGTCTTCAACTTGCTGGGTCGACTTTTAAATCAAATTTGAGCTTCTCATTACAATTCCATGGCACATTTTAAGACTAAACTGTGCGTATGACACACACCACATACTGAAGCAACATCTGGTGAGTATGCAGTGTTACAGCTACAGATACAGACGCCTTGAAAGGATATTAAACAGGAAGTCATTCATCCGAAAAGATTACTGGTCTGACCAGCTATGAGTTTTTGTGTTTACATATAAAATAATTTGGTCAAGAACTCCCTGTCAGACCATGTCACCATATAGAAATTGTGTTTGGATATATCATTCTGATTCATACAAGGCCTCTGCAAATTGCTAGATCTGTTACAGTTGACTACAATGTGTACTGTGAGTGACTTATATATGCTTTGTGGCTATGGGCAAATGGTTGATTTGACACCTGTTGTCCTTCTGATTGAAGTACGCAATACAATTCATAAGTTGCGTCACATTTTTGCATGTTAGCTCTATTTTAATTTAAATTGATGTGAAATTTCAATATGAAAAGCTGGGAGAATTCATTTTTATCTAAATCCTAATGACTTATTACCTTTTGTGGGGTAAAATGTGATGTGATTGGGGAAAAAAAAACAAAACTTAAAATCAGAGTTTTCCATACTCATTTACTCATTTTCCAGAACATGATATATATTACAGTTAACATGATATATATTACAGTTAACATGATATATATTACAGTTTGTAGTAAAACATATTTATATTCATTTTTTAAATATGAAGGGAAAAGGCTGGTGGTTCATGTGGCTTCTGGGTGTTTCACAAAAAGTTATAAGGTGTCAATAGGTGTTTTGCACAAAGATAGTTTCAACTTACAAGACAAACCAAAATGAACATGTGAAACAGCACACTGTGATGTTCCTTTGATCAGCTATGAGCAAATGGAGGAAGTGCACATCTCATCATCATCACTTTTGGGTGTTAAATGAGCTCTTTATCTGGCCTCGTCTCTGTGGAATAAGTTATGCATTGCAAAAGAATAAAGCGGGTAGGACACAGCACACTAGTGAAGAAGATAAACAGAAACAGAAAGATGATCTCAAAGACAAAATGACAAATGTACTGAACGTTAGAAATGATAAAGCCAAAGTTTTTAGGTTAACCTGCTTGAGAGCTTCCCAGACTCTATTTCTCTGGATCTCAAGAGATAGACTGAGGCGGTAACTATGCATTAGCACTACCAGGGTTGAATACCCAGTAGGGTCATCCTTTACAAATGGATGTGTGAATGTGCGCATGGTATTTGGATGATATATAGCAAAGTGTTTCCCTATGAGTAGAAGGTTACTGTACGTACACGATGACTAAACCGAACACAAAATGATCTAGAATCAAAAGGAAAAAGAAAATTGCAGAAATATCACAATTGAAAATAGCCTGAGGATACTTTACATTGTTCTCTCCTGCATACTTGACCCTCTGTCACTGACACACAAATGAACGCACATTCTCTGTTGTAACTTGTAATTACATTTCTCAGTCAACGTGTTTATTGGCTTTTTAGTTTATGATGGCAAACTTTGAGCTTTCTCATGTGTTGATGTACAATAATAATAAAAACTTACTCAAGACCTAATTACAGTGCTCGTTTCATGTAAATGTTCTGGCTGCCTGTGTATAGAACTGTTTGTTAGCTAACCTTGTAAAGCACTTCTTTAGCTTGATGGCTTAGTTTGCATTTTTTTGTTTAGTTATGAGGAACTAGTCTTCTTCTCCATGCTATTTATCTTTCAGCTCAAATATTTGCTAAATACATATAAGGCCTGTCGAAAATACACACACTGATCCAAATCTCTTTGCATATCCTATGTTTGTCTAAAAAAATAATGACATCATGAGGTAAAGATCTCATGAATATCAATTATAAGCAAATAAACACCTGAACTGTACATACAAGGAGGGGAAATGATTTAACCATATAATGATGCTTAAATTTAAAAAAAAAATTCTAATTATTACCACCTCAGAAGACTAGACTTGACTGAATGAAACAAAGCTGGTCCATTCTTGACCCTTGTTGTGACAGGGCTCTTCATCAGGCTCCTCTGTGAGGCTGGTAGTACATTGTACTGCTGTCAGAACAGTGCCTTGCTCTTACTTGCTTGCTTTCTTTCTGTCCCAGACAGATCCGCTGTACAAGGCAGCCATGATGACTGTGAATGTAAAAGTGTTTTTTTTCTCCACGCACTTTTCCGTTTCGTTACATTGTGCTTGTGGATTGGCTATATGTGAAAAATGCTGAAAACATGCCTGTCACATAAGATTTAGTCTAACAGGAATAAAACAGTGGTATCACCAATGTTAACCTCCATATGCTTTGCCCATTCAGATGAGTTGGAGGCTATACTCTGATATTCTGTTTGTATATGTGTGATGGCTTTTGTGTGCACGTGAATAAGCAAAGCACTGCCAGGGGCTTGGCATATATCATGGCATATATCTTCCCCCAAAGTGGCTGTTCTGACTGGCCCTTTAATGCAGCTGTAAATCTGACTGCTTGAAGTCTGATTGTGGGGCTGTTGAGGGCTCTACCAGCCTTCAGGATACCTGCCACCATCACCACTCACCCCACCCAACAACCACACCACTGCAGCACAGGCAACATAGCTCACTCTTTACATCCCCCTCTGTCAGCTCCCTTCTTCCTCCCAATTATTCTTTATGATCAATCCGTCCGCTGGTCTCTGCTGCTCATAAGTCTCCCACAAATGCAGACACACCTGTGTCTGCAGCAAAAAGCGCCTTGTAGAAGGGATGTGGTTATTTTAACACAGCTACCAGGTGATTTCCAGATTCACATTTCTGTACATTTTGTAATGTCAATTTCATAAAAAAATGCACCCAACAGATTTTGACAGCTAACCATTTTATTTCTCTCTCGTGCCCCTGTCTCCTCCTTTCTCACCATCCATCTCTTCCTTTGCCGCTGTATCCGGTCTTCAGCACAGCCAAATACAATGTCCTCACCTTCCTTCCCCGGTTCCTCTACTCACAGTTCAGGAGGGCAGCCAACGCCTTCTTTCTCTTCATTGCACTCTTGCAGGTAAGATATGGTGTGTTGCCGTTTCTGTGCTTCTGTGACATAGATTCAAATACAAAGATAACTGCCAAGCAGCCTATTAATATTAAATCGCTGCCTTGGTTTTTGCTTTGTTCCCATAGCTTTGCAAGTGGTCTGTTTTTTTTTTTTGTTTTTTTTTTTTACTGTTTGCTATAACCTAGACACCATTTCCAAAGGTCATATCTTTAATTTCATATGCACACAGACAAGTTCGCGCACACACACACACACACACACACACACACACACACACACACAAAGGACTTTATGTATCCTGATAATGAATAATACATGTAATACTACGTGTGCCTCCTTTAAAAGCAAACTAGATGTGCCTGCAGGCTCAACAGTCTATACATTACATGCCTTGGAAATGTATGGGCTGTTGTGGATAGCTGTAATTTGGTCCATTACTGTACCCATATTACTGTAATGCAGTACAGCAACTGCATTGCAACACACACAAATGGTCCAAATGATTTAGAGCCACAAGTAGAATAGCAGGTGTGATATTAAAATCTTTTGCATTAAATCTGATAAAGAAATAAGCTTCTCCTGGGCAGAGAGTATTGGTGCCCAGCTGATTATCAGTCATGGTTCTAAGAGCACCAACGATGACTCAGGAGGCAGATTTACAACTAGAGACTTAACATTGAGGAAAAACAAAGGTTACAGAAATTCAAGCTGGAAAACAAAGCACAAAGAGTTGAGCTGAAGCAAAATCCAGAAAACACAGGCAAGGTCAAAAACACGATCAGGATCAAACAGACAGGCTAAGATCAGGGCGCTGCAAAGCTAGGGCACATGGCACAGAGACAATCTGGCAGAGAGCATGTGGAAACAAATCGGTTTTATATACTAGGGAGCTAATGAGGAGACAGGGATCAGGGGAGCAGGTGAGCGGGGAGGAGGAGCTGGTCAGGTGATTCTGCCGGGTGGAGAGGCAGGCAGGTGGGAGTAGCAGTGTCAGAATTAGAACATGTATTCACAAACAGCTGGGCTGAGTGTATGAAAGGATGAATGATCAGACTGAAACTCAAAACCATGACAGGAAAGGGCTCTATCAAGTGGCATTGAAAAACCGCAAGCAGCGCGACCTACCCTGTTGATTTTCTGACCTTGAATAAAACATCTATGCAGATGAGGAAGAGAGAAGATCTATTTCATTGAAGTTTCCTTTTAGCAGCGTAACAGTGACTGTCTCCTGTGGCCCTGGCCTGGCTTTAATTACACTGGTATTTAATTTAAAATGGTTGAAGAAAAACTAAGAACATTATCATAGTATCAAGAAAGTTGTTGGTGCTGGATATGATTCCTTTTAGGTTGAGAGTTTGCATTTATTTTTGAGTTAAGTCCATCGAATGCTGTTTAGTGTACAAAATTTGAGATGATAGTTATAATTCAATGGTCATTGACACTGCTGATGACACTGACGACAGTGAGTCATTCGTTTGACTAAATAATCAGTGATTCTCAATGTAAAACCATTGCAAACTTGTAAATAAGCTGACTAGGCCATGTTTCTAATTTTGGTAAAAAATGGTTTATAGCGTAGTGGCTGTCATCCTTTTAATAGCAGATGTGTTAAGCAGCATGAGTGGGTTTGGGACTGGTTGAGGTGCTTATTTTGAACCATGAAGGTATCTTGAAATTGTGCAATCGGCTTTTGCAATATTTTTATTTTTTGAAGAAAAAAGAGCTGACTTAATTTTTCCTGATTGTGTCTCTTTCAGCAAATCCCAGATGTGTCTCCCACTGGTCGCTGGACCACACTGGTGCCACTGCTCTTCATCCTGGTGGTGGCTGCTGTCAAGGAGGTCATTGAGGATCTGGTAAGATGGACACAACATATATTTGATGCATTTTCTCTTTAAAAAACAGACTTTGGACTTGTTTATTTGTGTTCTTATCAATCAGTCCATCCCTCAACCAATCAATCAATCAATCAATCAATCTTTATCTGTATAGCACTTTTCATGCAAACAATTTAACACAAAGTGCTTTACAGAAGCACCACCTCCACTCAGAAACTGAGGAAACACTGAAAACTGGAAAGCAATGACAAAAAGTGATGAAGATGAATAATAAAATACGTGAGAGCCATCATCTGGCGTTTGTTTTGTCTCACTGTACAGTATGTCCTCTGTGTGCTGAAATGCTCCCTTTGGAGTCAAGAGGAGGCAGTGATGGTTATGTGACCACAGCAGGATACTCCTCGGCATACACACACCATTACAGAGACATAGATAGACACACACAGACTGATTTCAGAGGTCACAGCTGTGCCTACTGCACCAGGGTACCCACTCTGTCAATTAACCTAGATGCTGAATGCTCACGTACAAAGGCGGTTAGTATTAACAAAACAAAACAACTGTTTGCCCTCGAGCACATCTGAGCTGTTATACGGATGCTTGAAAATAGACAGTGCGATTTATTCAGTATGATTTTAGTTTCACTTTTGCTTTCATTAAATCTTTTTAATGTGTGAATTCTTTTTTGCGAGGAAGTTAAAGCTCCAAAATGTGTTTACTTTTTGTCCACAAGTATTCCACTCAAGTCCCTCTGAACTAAGTGAGGGACTGTTGAATTCTACTGTATTGCAGTGACCCTGCAATGCGATCCTCCATGCAGGTCCCAGTGGACAGTTACTCTATACTATTAGCTTCTATCTTGTGCTGAAGGCACCAGCACAGCACTTTTTCCCCCAGCCTGTTGTGAAAAACATGGGAACGGAGTGGGGATGACTCTGTCTTTATAGCTGAAGGTCACCTGCAGACACGTCTGTTCCCTGTACTGCGCTGTCCCTCACAAGTTGACCTGCCAGGGCAAAATCGACCCCTAACTTCATGAATCATGCACTATGGACACACACTGTACAGCGTGTGTCTTACCTTGTTGCTGGCTGTCTCTTCTGCAGCACACGCTGGCCCGTTGTTCTGGGCAGCTCAGCTAACTTTCACCTAAAAATTTGAAATGCAAGACAATGAATCACAAGCTGCAGTGCATTTCACAATACTATAACATGACCTTTTACGCAGTAACAGCGTTTCGTAACACAAACAAAAACAAAGCGCATTTTGTGAATCCCATTGTGTGGTTAAACCTCCATGCTCACAGCTCACTGTCTCAATATTATATTTGTATTAAAGCCAGGTTAATCAAGGTAACATTACAGATGCCTTACCCCTTTTATCTTTCACTGCTTTCATTTTTTTCCTCTGCTATGGCTGAAGTCTATAGAGACCTGATACTGCAGTCTTTATGCATACCCTCTGTGCGCTACTCGCTCTCCACTGCACTGTGATTACACACATCATCTAAATACAGTACATCTCCTTTGCTTCATGTCCATTGGGACAGAAGGTGCAAGACGGGCAGAAACAGATAATTTGAAAAGGCCAACAGGCAGGAAAAGTTGTTTATAATATACAGTTGTACTTTATGAATAGAGGAGGGTCTGCACAGGGAGTATAGACAGTAGAGTTGAGGGAAATTAGATGAAAGCTTTTGCACAGGGGATGACAAATTAGCTTGGTAAAGGTTTCTCCCAGTAAACACAGTGCATGTGGTGGAAGGCTAGCATTACGTGACACAGAGAACCTATTCAATAAACACTACAGCATGTTGCAGGGATATTAAGTCAAATTTGATTCAACCAGAAGCTGAAAAAAGAAGGGAGGGGATGTGTGGGATGGATGGCACAGAGAAAAACAGTGAGAGTGAGAGACAGACACACTGGATTATAAAATCAGAGAAAGATGGACCTGAAAGAGCAGATGGAACAAAAGTGCAAAAGGTCTGTGAAGATTCATCCAGTTCATGATATTTTTAAAAGCTATACGAAAGCAACTGCTTGACGTTCTTGAAGATGTTTCACCTCTTCTCCAAAAGGCTTCTTCAGCACTGAAAAAAAAAGCCATTAGAGCTTATTCTGTTTAATTGATGCTTTAAAATGGCTGGGCTTTAATTTGACTGGGTTATAACAGCTGTAATATTGGATGTTTTTTTGTGACTGTTAGGATGCTATAGGTCATTGGAGAAATCTGGCAAAGGAGAGCGAATACTTCTCTCTTCTATTAGCATGTATTAATGCAAGCTACTTCACCTTCAGCTGCTCTGGCCTCTCTGGGCAGCTAGAAGACTTTTTTTTTTTTTTTCTCCTGAAATGTATAGTAGAGTATATCAAATTACCCAAATTAGTTTGTAATGGATTTAGTATTAGACCAAGTTCAAGTGGATCTTCAAAGTAAATAGATTATTAGTTGGGATGTGAGTGGATATGTCCTCTCCTCGCTAATCAAGTAGTGCACACGTTGCTTTTAGGAGCTAGATTTTAAAACACAGTGATTATTTATGTGTGACGGACTCAGCAACACATTATTACTCAGCGTGATGCTAGTTGACAGGCTGTCCCTTGGAATCAGCTGTTGAAGTCACAGTTGATTGCATGACTGTTCAGCAGACAAGAAGGACATGAGGGGATTTAATACTGCTGATGTGGATTTTGATGTGGCCTCGCAGAGCACACATAGTATAGTTTGTTTAGCCTGTAAGTGCTTATGCCAACCAGTGTAGCCTTTTTGATAATTAATTAATTTCATAAATCAGTTCTTCACATTTCTTTTCCATCTAATTAAGCACGTTAAAAGTTGAACTGTAATCTGTGACCATCAGCAGCAGTTGCTTAGGTACTCAAGATCTGCCATTTTACTGTAGGCATTACTTAAATGCCGTAATACATGGCACAAGTCTGTGCAAAGATTGTGTGGTCATAGTGAGAATATTCACAGCCCCGGTGCAGTCAGTGCCATGGTGTTATCTTTCCTCAGCTTGTAAGTGCAGACTCAAGTTGAGTCCATCTCCCTCTCTCCCTTTAGTAAGTAGCTATATACAACGTCAACTTCTTCAGGCCATTTCCTGCTATAGAATCAGGACTACAAGCTCCTGTAATACAGGACAGATAGTCTTTGTATGATTAGTTTGTTTTCTCCCCTGTTTTCACATCCCATTCAGTATAGCATGTTGCTGCTCCAGGCCTATACCTGGGGAATTTTCTCTTATTTTCTCTTCTGGTTTTGAATGCTACGGTACTTTTTAATTAGCACGTATCAGGGGATAATGTGCAATGTAATGTGAATATTGTTCTCTTTTTCCTCATAGAAACGTCACAATGCTGACAGCGTTGTCAACAAAAAGGAATGTCAAGGTATTGAAAACAAGTTCTTCATCTTTTACAACATACAGTACATATTACTATATTTAGATTTAAAACCTGAATGTTGCATTGTAAGGTGGTTAAAAACCATAATACAAGTTTGTTACATTTTCTAATCACTGATTTCTGTCTGTCTCAATCTTTTATTCTTTTTTTCTTTGTCTTCTTTTTTTTTTTTTTTTTTTTTTTTTTTTTTTTTTTTACACTTCCTCTCTTACGTTAACTTCCCCCATCTCCTTCATCACTGACAACAGTATTGAGAAACGGTGCTTGGGAGATTGTGCACTGGGAGAAGGTATGTACACACACTGTGACTAACTGTCATTTCAACCAGTTCACATTTTATGCATCTGGAGCAGAACAGAGATCATTCATTCTACCAGCTCCACTGCCTATTGTGCTGTTGTCAATTAGATAAATCTCACACATACTTTATACACACACACACACACCCTCTGACCTCTCTAGAATCCAGCCACTAATTAATCCAGTGTTTCCATGTGGACGGTCATTACATGGCAATGCTGGAGGACAAAGAGCAGCTTCCTTCCTTCCCTCATAATGAAACAATTATATTACTGTGGCCAGAATGATTTAGCTAAAAGTAGAGAGTGCTGAGAAAAAACACCAGGCAGAACAGAAATTAGGTAGATTTTTTTTTCTTCCTGCTCTCTGGGATATGAGACAGACAAGAAAAAACAATATTACATTCAATTCACGACATGACGTTTTTGTTGATTTGTTCTTCTTGTGAAGTAAATTAACAGCAGAGATGTGTCTGTGTAAACATGTCGCCATCTCAACTCCGAGGCTGATAACTACACACTCTTATTACAGTTACTGAAATGTAATCTGTTAAGATTAAGACAAAATAGACAGATAGATAAATAGGAGGATGCACTTATTATTTAAGTGAAAACTCACTTATAGTTGAGACATGTATGCACCATAAAAACATCCTAAACTAAGACTAAAAATATATCTTGTGTGTTACGGATGCTGAAGGGTGGGGTTGAGGGTGTGTGTATTGTTAGACTGACTGACTGTTAAAATGCACTGTCTGAAGCAATGAAATGGAAGCACAGTATTTCTGTAACTAACATATCCACTAACAAAATATTTGGCTCAGGCATCTACTTAATTGCTGCAGGAAGGAAATCACTGTGTTGCTGCTCTGTGAATGTCCTTTTCCTTCATACACATAGAATCTTCTCTATAAAGCCACAGTTTAAATAATTAATGCTTCTTACATCTTCATCATGCATATTGTAAAAGTGGCTTCTCCCACAGATTTCTATTTGGTCTCCAACTTAGTAGTTGTATTCCAGGATAACTTGAATGAGGCCAAAATTATTAACTATCTTTTTTTTTTTCTTTTTGCCAAATATCAAGATCATGATTATTAACATGGTTGATCTGGAGCAAAATTGTGTTTCTGTGGTTTATGCATTTTACATCATCCTGTTTTTTAATTTTTTTAATTTTTAAAAAAAAAAATTTTTATACCATGTGAAACCAAATGTTTGAATGAACAGTTTTTTTTAATCATTAAACCTTTAATCATTAAACAAGTTTTAGGATATATCCTGCCTTCAAAAAACCTACTCAGCTTTTTCTTTGACATTGTCTCTTTAAAACTTAAATTGATGGCTACTTGTTATGTCTTTACTGCCACAGATCAGATTTCTTTAATTTAATTAAAAGCTAAAAAAATAAGAATTGAATTTGTTTGTGCAGCCATGAGGAGCGTGTTGTTTTCTACTTTTTTTTAACCAGTTTTTTGGATTGAAAATGTTAACAAGGACATTTCTATTGAAGCTGGTGAGTGATGGTTTCTGCTGGGTGGCTGCACTCATTATGCAAACTTCACCAGTAAACTAAAGCTGTGTCTTCTCATCAGTATTGTACAATATCTACCACTTTACTGTACTTACCTTTTTGTATTTTTACTATTGAACTCATGTTTCCTCTGATGCTGTTTTATAGGCAGTGCACAGCAGTAAACACTTTATTTTCCACAGGTTGAAGTGGGCGATGTTATTAGAGTAAATGGCAGTGATTTCGTTCCCGCGGATGCTGTCATTTTATCGTCCAGGTATAGGAGTCCACCCTGCTGCCAGATTGTGGGGAACTTCTCTTCTTTCTCCTTTTCTTTTTCTTTCTTTCTCTCAGCTCTCCCTAAAGAAGTGATGGGTAGATGATAAATAGAGCTGCGTCTGAAAAATCCTGCATTTAAAAATCAGAAATTGAAATTTTGTTTCAGCAATAGGTTGTGAAGCTCTGAGTCCTGATGCGAAACCCGTCATTTCTTTAGGTTGGACAGTGGTAATGTGATCTTGGATTAAAATTGACCAGTCACGTCGGCATAAACTTAACTCCTTCACCTTTTCACAAACCATTTGGACCTGCTGTGGAAGTGGAATTGAAGCCTAGAATGGTTCTCCACCCCTTTTTAAACATTTTTGATTTAAATTTAGTACAAATCGTCTTCATATTCCTCTGAAAGTAGAGCTTGGGAAGTCTTGATTGTCTTGAAAAAAAAAAAGGCTCTCCATTCAATCATGATATCTCACTTCCTGCTTTATCATTTGTTATTATCAATTTTGTTTACTATCAGTTTCACAGCAGTATGTGTTTTCTAAATGGTTTTGTGAAAAGGAGAACAGATGACCAACCATACCCTCTGATCATACAGGACGGATCATTGTGCTCTTCTCATCTTCCTCAAACTGAAACAGTTGTCTCTCTCCCTTATGTGTTTGCTGTTGTCCGTCTTTTATCCTTTCCATCCCCCCTTTTTTTTCTCATCCTCTCCCCCCTTTGCCCCCGTGCCAACTACTGCCGCACTTTCTCTGTCTCGCCCCCTGCTGGTCCGTGGTTGGTAATATCAGGTGGCTGTTGGGGAAGTAGTCAGAGCTGCAAATGGGGATCACCTCCCGGCTGACCTCGTCATTCTGTCGTCCAGGTCAGGAAACCAGCAACATTACCAACAAAACAGCGGTGGGAGAGATAGGGGCTGTGTGTGCCAAATGGGACGAGACATTCTAGCTCTTCTGTCACTTCGGACAAAGGAGAAATGTATTATTTTACACACTTGAGGAAGGTGTGATTATTCTGGCAACAGCCATATATTGAAGTGCCAGAGTCAATAAACTCCATGTTCCTTTTTCTACTTCTCTGCATTGTTCTTTGGCAGCTGTAGTATTGGCTGTTTATACAGTCATCTTCTCCTCATTTTTTTTTTGTTTCACAACATAATGTGCACAGTGGAGCCTTTTCAATGTTGGTGAGGCTGAAACCTCTAATACTGCTAAGAGTGAATGGAGCCAAAGTGTTACAGCACAGGATCACATGTTCTCTCTTTGAGATTCTTTTGTTGGCATGTGAATATACTTTCCACATCCCTGCTCTTGCATGGCTTGTATGCCAACCTGAATGCCATGATGTTGCATGTGACAATTTGCATGCATTCACATACCAAGATGAGAAGGTGAAAACCATCTTGGAATTATAGTTTGGCTAAGGTACAGGTTACTGCGATTTGAGAAACCTTTAGTTCAGTGATTCACAATCAGTATTGAGGCAGTATTTCTCTGTTATCAGAATTCACTTCCTGGCCATCACCACAGACCTCTGCTCATTTCCATTTAACATAAATCTCATTCAGTGGGTAATTGAAGCAGAGTCCAAATCTCTCATTGATTGTGGTGGGGCTTCAGTGTCCAAATCTCTTTTTGAGTTTCCCTTCCACCCTGTGTGTGTTTGGACCAGCTTTTGGTATGGCTGAATCACTTTATTAAGAGAATAGCTAATCAGTGATCCAGCTCACCTTAAGCACCGGCATGCTCTAACTCTGTCCCTGTGCCCAGAGTCTGTCAGAGGCCCATTTGTCTGCTCCGTTTGTTGTGCTCGGCATGCCTGCTTGCCCATAACACCCCACCCCACTTTGGTGTTTTCTTTCTCTCCACTCTCTGTCCCTTTGCAGTATATTTTAGCTTTTCTTGAAAGTTGAACTCTGGGGTAGCAGCAAATAAAGATGGTATGTCTGCCCTAAGGATATGTAGTGTACATTAAATGGGTAACATCCTCTCAGTAACACTTTGCTGTGGCTTTGTGCTCCTGAGTGGCCTTAAGGCTGACATGCAGCATCTTTGTTTGCAGTGCTCTGGTCTTATTCTCTTGTTCTGTTGTTGTTTCCTATTAGATTATAATATGATAATTGAAATTGATTTGAAGTAACATTGAAAGTGATAAGTAATTAGTAAATAGTAACATCTGCTTTAGTGCTACACTATATTTTATGAAATTATAAACATAAAATAATGAACAAGTGAGGGGAGATAAATTGTAATATGACTCACAAGCATTTTACTTTTGACATATTATAGTACCATTTAAAGTGTCAATATCCTTTTCCTCCACAACAGTGAACCACAGGGTATGTGCTACATTGAAACATCTAACTTGGATGGAGAAACAAACCTTAAAATCAGACAGGTGACTTTTTAAAAAAATAAAGTTTTTATTCTTTACTGTACATACTAAGGAATCTTTGCAACACAAATTTTATATATATATATATATATATATAATATGCTGCTGTGACTTTGTCAACAGGGTCTCCAACTGACTGCAGAAATAAAAGACATTGACAGCCTGATGCGTCTCTCTGGGCGGATGGAGTGTGAGAGCCCAAACCGCCATCTGTATGAGTTTGTTGGAAACATCCGCCTGGATGGACACAGGTGGGCTATGTTGCAGAGCTAAGTCCCTGGCTCTCTTTCCTTCATAGCAAATCAGTAGTCCATTAGCCAGGAGCAGAGCCAGTATTAGTGCATTATGAAGTTTTAGTTATTATTTAATCTTTCTGCTGAAGAAATGAAAGCAGTGGCTTTGGTTATACTCAGTTATGAATTTGTTTTTAGGATTTGCGATTGTAAGGGAAATGCATTATATGCTGTATGCCTGCTCTTAGCTCAATTAAAGGAGTTTGGGATGATGAAACTCTTAGAGAAACGTTGTTACCTCGAGCTAGACTTGACTTTTGGTAATTTTATATTATTTATTTATTTATTTATATTTTAATTGGGATGAAAATCTTAACACTTCACAAACACTATTGTTACAACTTACTTGTTTTTACTAAATATAATACATATAAATGTATGTTCTAGCTTGTAATTAAGAGTTTTACTAACTAAAAGATTATTTGAACAAGAGTCTAATGGTACTACTTGATTTTTTTATTCTCCACATTAATGTGGACAAATCTCTCACAGCATCACATAATGTTAGATAGATCTAGTTTGTATTGTTATGTAATATCTATGGAATAAAAGTTATGTCAGAATAGATTAGTTTGTGTTGTACTGATTAGTCATTATTGTTAGTTTTGGCATATTTATCAATAAGGAATCCAGAAGGTTTGTGTTACATTAGTGATTAGTGAAACGTTTCAAATATGCTCATGCCAGTGATGTTTCTTTCTACAGCACTGTACCACTGGGTCCAGACCAGATCTTACTAAGAGGGGCCCAGCTGAGGAACACCCAATGGGTCCATGGTGTGGTGGTCTACACTGGACATGACACAAAGCTCATGCAGGTAAAGCATGCTTCCATAGTATTTGGAATTTATGTATAAAAAAGTTAAATCAAGAAATAACTCAGTCTGATGAATTGGTGATACCATAGTGACACTTGATTTATCCATTTTAGTTTTATAGTAAAAGCAAAACTTGCTAATATCTCCTTTAAGCCAAGTGTTACAAGGGTTTAAATGAATAAAGGTGTTTTGTCATCGTCATTATTTCTGGCCACAGGAAGAGAAAACCATACTTCTTTTTATACTTCTTCTTTTTCTTTCAATAACCACAGCTGTCTTGTCATGTGTTTACCCAGAATTCCACTCGACCTCCTCTGAAGCTCTCCAATGTGGAGCGCATCACCAACTTTCAGATCCTTGTACTGTTTGGCTGCCTGCTGGCCATCTCCCTGGTCTGTTCCATCGGCCAAACCATCTGGAAATACCAGTATGGAAATGATGCCTGGTACATGGACCTCAACTGTAAGAGTCCCACCAGCCCACGCTGCACCTCTTATTCTGCATATTTTGTCTCACTTGTCCATATCAGCTTATTTCTTTGTCATTTTAAGTTCCTAAACGCTGGTATGTGTTGTCATTTTTATGTTGCCTCAGTTAAACTATGTTTCGCATTACAAGTGAAATATGTGGCAATGTGGGAATAAGTAAATTCCCTGTTAACTGAGAAAAGACAGCTGTGACATGCATAGATGTGTTGTGAATGAGTGAAAAACAAATGGTTGAATATCACTGCGCTGCTGTACTTTTTTGTTCCTTTCTAATGTTCTGTTTGATTTTGTTGTTTTCTTTGTTGTCGTTTTTTTAACAGCTCCAGGTAACAACCATTTAAAAGCCTTGGCCATCCGTGAATGACCCTCCCTTACTAACCCCTTACTGAAGCTCTGCCTTTGCTAAGCAAATGAAGCCCCCTACCCTCGCCCCCTATATGGTTGCCCTACTTTGTATGGGCCCATGCCATGGACAAGCACATACCAGGGATCCAACAATAGGTCTTTCCCCTCCAGCTCTCTTATACCTTCGTCTAGTTATTTTCAGTGCCTGATGCAAACAGTGTCTCACTTATCCTCCATTTTTTTTGTGCCACGTTAAACGCTTTGCAGTTCCCAAGCTTCAGACCCTCATCTTATTTTTTTCCCCTCGTTCTTTATGAGAAATGAATCGCAGCATTTACTTTGACTGCAAGGGAGATGAGGTTGTACTCAGGAAGCTTTTCATAGCGGGAGGCTTATACGTGTTTATTGCTTGAACACAACATGTGGTGCAACCCAAGGGGCAAGGGCTGACATTTTCTAAATGCCTCTGCCGCTGCCTTTTCTTGTGTGGATTTTTCAAAGGACAGACAGAGAGGGAAGGGAGTGGGAGAGGTGAAAACCTGTTTAGTTTTTACATGTATTCCCAAATAGAATGTGACTCTATTTTATTCTACTATCAAATTAGATTAACATAACACAAAAAATATGGGATAGTTACACTTTTGTGACAGTTGTCTGACGTGATAAGGCTCTGAACCTGGTATGCAAAGTGATTATCGTGGCACTCTGGCCATTACTCTGTACCCTGATAGGCCTGCGTAGGCGAGGTTGTGCCCTGGTCAATTTCAGCTTGCATTATGACTTACACTGTCTCTTTACGATAAGATGTTGCATTGGCTTCTATTAGTTTTGTAAGGGTTTTTGATATTGCCTTCAGTGGCATTAAAACCCACATCTAAAAGACCATATATTACACTGATGAGGGGAGTGTAAGTCATAAAGCAGGCGTCCATCTTGAGACTGACTGTACTTCCATAAGGAGTTGTTGAGACTCTGTCTAGTGCACATTATCCAACCTGTGACAAAAGAGAGAGGTGGGGAGTCAAATCATAAACATCCCATTTACTGACACCACTTTATTTTTCCAAATTATTTTAACTTCACTCACTCAACAAAACATTTGGACAATAAATGCTGACAGGAGCAGGGGAGTCAATGTTAGCCCACCACACATCATGCAGGCTCATATGTCATGGAGGCCTGCGATTATGCATGCCTGGTGAATAATTAATTTGACCTTGACCCGATGCATAATGCTGACACTGCTGATTGCTGGCATTAAGTCTATACAGTGTGACAACTTCAATTTGTGCAGTAAAAATCCATGCCACATACTACAATTGACTCAGTTAGTATGTTTATTTTTTAGTTGTGTAATTATCTCCATACCATAGTATTTGTGCCGACTGAGCAAACTGCTGATGTTTTCACATATAGTATGGTATGTTTTTTCTGCCCCACTTCTGTTTTTAGTTCAAGTGAAGTAGGTGTGGTCTTGCTACTGTGTCGTATACTTCCCCTACAAGTATAAATTTCACCTAGAATAATAATAACCAAATCACTTGAAGTGAATGATTTGAAACACGTTTATGCTCATTTGCTTGATTAAACATGGTTAGAACATCTTATATTTATCTTGCTATTACATTTCAGTGACATACAAAGACATCAGGTGTCCATTTGCACTTGTGTGACTTGTGCATGTCCTGGTTTGCTATGGTTTGAGTTTTATTTTTTTAATGACTCTGAACTGATCCAACACAGCATTACCCTCTTATCTGATAGCAGAATTCTTACATAATCTCACGTAACAAGCTGGCCACGAGGAATGAGTGAAATGAGGTGATGTAGTGATCATCATTAACACCCAAACTTGTCTGCTGGCATAATCCACCCACTCTTTTCCACTCCTTGTTGGTTGAGAATGTGCTATGGACTGAATCTCCCTCCTTTGTCTTGAGAGCATCCAATATGTTTGTCTTCCTCCCCACTTCTGAAAAAAGTGTTCCCTCCTATATGTGTTGTTGTAGCAGTAGCTTCCATTCTGCCACTTTCTGTGTGCCATCATTTTTGTTTTGTAATCGTTCTGTCATGGGGAAGGGCTCTCCCTCTCAACTGCAATGCTAAGATCAAGGCTTGGGTTGAGGAAGGTAACATTTGCACCTCCTGCAAGCTGAGGAAAGGTAAATCACATCCCTCCTGTTTTCATGTTTGGTGTCAGTGGGGGGTACATGTTGATCATTTCCAATTGTTTGGGGCTTTCGGGGGACCAGCATCATTCTGCATAGTGCTTTGTGGAATTCATTGCCTGGATCATGCTGGATGCCAAGGCTGCTGCTGTGACACTAATGACATTTGAGATACTTCAGTCCCTTTTCGCTACTTTGAATCTCTGGGACATTAAATTGGACTGTTAATCGGTTGAGTCGTAAGAGGATGAGGTTGGGTGGAAGAAATGGTTAATTCCAGCTAATGCATGACGTTAGCCCAAAACATTCTCTGTATTGAGATAATGTCGAGCATTTGCTGGAAGTAGCTTTGGGCATTTTCATTTAACAAACTGATATTCATGAACCATCACTGATGAGTCTCCTGTGTATCACTCCCCTCTGTCCAAAACTCGTCCCCTGATAGATGGCGGGGCAGCTAACTTTGGCCTCAACTTTCTCACCTTCATCATCTTGTTCAACAACCTGATCCCCATCAGTCTCCTGGTCACACTGGAAGTTATCAAGTTCATCCAAGCCTTTTTCATCAACTGGGTGAGTTGAAGCTATAGTTAGAATTAAATTATAATCTTAAAATAGAGCCTGTAAATGTGGGTATATTTTACCTCAGCGTTTACATACATTACAAAAGCAGACATAGTTGCCGCACAGTGCGTTTAACTTGTTAAATTATTGCATGCTATGAGCACAAAGTGTCAGTCAAGAAAATGTTTGCAATGCAATACAGTCAATCACTACATAAACAAAATAAGGTGGGTGGTGACTGTAAATATAAGGCACTTTTTTGCAGTTAAAGCTGTTATTATATAAACACGGATTGAATCATATAGTGATGAACACAATTACAGACAATTACTATGACTTTGCTGTTTTTATTGACTCTCGCCACTCTCATTAACATTGTTTCCAAACAAAGCAGTCAGCTTTTCAAAAAAGCTTTAAGCAGCTGCTGTGTGCTACTGTGCTCATGCTACTGTGTTTTCAGCAGCTAAAGGCGTAGATATTTCCCTCAGCAACTGTTAGAGACCAAAACAGAGCTAAAAGGAGCATGAGCATTGAACTAGACTTTGTCATGTCGACACACAGCTCCAAAATAAATACTAACGTTGCTGTGTCTGATTGATGTCTGAAGAAGCCACTGACATCCTCCGTGTCACCTTTATAAGGCGATTATATGTCTACAGCTTCTGCCCCCAAGTGGTCAGAAATTGATTATTGGAGATCAAAATTTGATGATTCGGTACAAATAATGTGGTTACGATCTTCTAACAACATGTAGTTTGGAGTCTATGGAGGTCGTCGCATGGCCAAAGCACATAAAACCTGACTGACATAAAGCATTTCATTGAGCAGCGAGAATATTGTGCTCTTTTATCCTTTGCAACTAGGTCAACCCCACCGACTATCTCAGCTGAGGAATCGTACTGTTTTTTCATGCCTGAAGTTATTCTGAGCCCCTTTTATTCATTAAATTTTAAATGACAATCCTAGCAAGGAATTTTTAGCAACATTTAGGGCATTTCTCAGTTGGTCTTTCCTCCCGCAGCCTCAGCTGGTTCTGTATTATCTTCAGGGAAAATTGAGCGATGTAACTGAGAAGGGCCTGATGGAAGTGAAGCAATGGTTTTCTTTATTTATTTTTTCATTTTGGGGTTTTTATTTTTACTTTCACCACTGATATGACATTTTCTCTGATGAAAACTTGTATTGTTACCAGAAATTGTCTCTTAAGTGTAGTAAAACTGAATGTTTTTTGTTATTGCTTTTAGGATACTGATATGCTGTATGAGCCCACAAACACACCTGCCATGGCTCGCACCTCCAATCTGAATGAAGAACTAGGCCAGGTAAATTGTTTAGTTACATAGAGCTAACTCTTATGAGATCAATCTCTCTAGAGTAGAGCATGTTCCCATTAAATCAGTGTTATTCTGTCTTTCATTACACACGCAGGTGAAATACATTTTCTCTGACAAGACGGGGACTCTGACCTGCAACGTCATGCAGTTCAAGAAGTGCACCATCGCGGGTGTGGCCTATGGGTATGTTCTGTTTTCCTCCCCATTTTTTAATACTCCCTGTCTCCCGTGTTTGATCCTCTACTGTTGCCTCCCCCCCATCACCTTCATTAAATGCAGAGTGTGCATCATTGTACATCTGGCGTTTCTCTCTCCTCCCTCGCCTTCTCATTAGCAGCTGCATCAGTGCTCCACTCAACATAAACTATAAATAAAAGGCGGACAGGCATTTGCAAGCAAAGGCACTTTACTCTCTCCTTCTCAGGCTTTTGTCCATCGTTTGTCATGTTGAAGATGTTGGTGGTAGTGAAGTTTTCCTTGCCCCCCGTCACCTCATGGTTTCTCATGATGGAAGTTGTTGGGTCTCTGTACTTTGTAAAGAGCACAGTCTTAACCTGCTCTTTATGAAAAGGTCCTGAAAAAAACTTTAATTCTTAGAGTTGAAGTTTCATTTCAGTCAGCTTGTTGTAAAAGCTGCAAACATTTAATTAAAAACATGATTGATGAATAGCAGGCTGGAGGAGAGAAGAATATTTTATCTGGAGTTCTCTGTATCCAGGCTCTTGTTATTCTGACACAGACACAGCCAACTTCTCATTGGTGTTCCTGGGTCAAGGACAAGGTGATAGATACACGTTGATGATGTGATGCCTCTAAGATCACTTTGAATATTTATTTTTCTGCCTTTTTTTTTTTTTAAATGAAAGGCAGACATGTATGTCTTGTTAGTTAAATGTTTTGTGCTGTCTTTTCCTCTTTTTTGCCTTTTTTTGAAACAGTTATTTAATTGGGTCAAGCCTGCTGGTCATCAGGGACTAACTCCTCCCTGCAAAGATTGAAGTTAGGCAGCAGTCTTTCTCTCCTCCATCCCATGTAGAGATGTTTTCCTTTGATTCTCTGAAATGAGGACTCCCTCTTATGCAACTGATAAATATGGATGAGTTTCTCATAGCAGGAGGGAAAAAAAAGACAGGTTCTAATGAGGCGAAGATGTTTTAGTGATGATGTTATTTGGCCTGATCTTCTTCTTCCTCTGGGCTCCCAAAATAAGAATTTGCAGGGTTCTGTGTTGATAATTCACCACACAATAAAAATGTTTACTGTAACAGTAATGTAATCCATCTAATTTTACTTAGATTATCTGACTTTATAGAATATATGATGACATTATTTTAAGTTGGATGTAATTTATAACCATGTATTTCCTGTGACTAGAAGTTGTACAACATTTCTGGGCATGGGTCTGAGGGTATTGTTTTCAGTTTTTCTAGATTTCATGACACCTGAGACTTTAGTTCCAACCAGCCTTTTGAAGCCAAAATTATAACTCGTTGTTTTTCCAAATGAATGTTCTGTACTCTCGAATATTACAGTGGTGTGGGTCAGCGTGAGCACAACAGCTGCTCTCAGTGTTAACAGGATCTCATGAAAAGACCAAAACCAAAAAGGAATTTAACCAACCCAAATGAACCACTCTATTGCACTGGGTTACACATTTTATCTAATATTTACTTTATCCCACATACACTGTCCTGCTGGCCGAACATATTCCCCAGCAAATGCACTGTTTACGCCAGTTGGAGTTGTACTTTTTTGAAAACTAGAGCACCCAGCTGTTTCAGGAAATTATTCAGCCTCATTTAAAACTGAAAATATGTATTCTTAGCTTATTTTCTTTAAAAATTTATGTAATGTGTTTGAACCAGTGGTCTTGGGGCTGAGCGCAGAGCAGAGAAGTGCTGAGAGACACTCACATATTGTTAGTTTGGGTCATTTCATGGGATTTGTTGATAATAACAGAGGTGGAATATTTCCAGCTTTATCATTTAATTTTAGTTAAACATTTTTATGGAAAGATATGCTGTATATTTCATTATTTACAAACATAATGAATTTCGTTTTATATCTACCAAACAGTGACACAGTCAAATCTGTGTTTTATGACCGTTCCTTCTTTTCCATTCATGGATTTATTCTGTTGTATTAATTCACATGAATAATGTAATAAATAAAGGTATTTTGGAGGCATTGATTGGGTAATTACATTACATTGCAGACATCTGCAATCAACGTGTAGAAAAGTTTATTGTTTCGGTAAAAACAAAAATAAAACAAAATTTCTGTTCTTTAATACAAATGAATGAACATACATGTGCCTTGCACGTACTCTGTGAAGCGACTTGTAATTTTGTGCCATTGCACACACACAAAGCCCCCCTGACAATGCCGCCTGCATGTGTTCCTCACCACAAATTAAGTGCTGCTGTAATTAATAAAGCCAACCCCAGGGGTGCAGACATTAATTAATTCCACAGGATTGGAGTCCAAATCTCAAGGAGAGATGCTGTTCAGGTCAGAGGGGCTCACAGGAGCCTCCTGGGTGTTATTTAATAAAAGTAGAGTGAAAGCTTATTTTCCAGATGTACTCAAGTGACAAAACTTGCAAAAATGTGTTGTGATTTTTTTTTTTTTTTAATTTACCTACATTTTCATCTGTGATTTGTTGTGTAGTATAACTGTAGTATAGTGCATATCCATTGGATGCAGTACTGGATACATACCAGCCTGTATGTAGACAGATTGGTTTGCTGTTAATGCAGATAACCACAATGCCGCTTTGCTAAAGCCTGAACTCACAATATGAATCAAACTGACTCTGAATCAAATGGAGAGCAGTAATGTTCAGTGGAGCACATCGTCTGATGGGCTCTTCTCCTCACAGTTAACAAAACCCTGCACTGCAGTTAGTCTGCCAGAGCAGAGATGTCAAAATAATTTGGTGCCTTATTTTGGAGTTGCGTGCTCTCTGATCGCATTTGGACTTTCAAACATTGTTGTTTTCATTGCTGCATTCATTGGTGTCAATACTCACATATTCCTCCTGCTGTTGCCTGAAGGAGAGAGGAGGATATGTTACGATAATAAAGTAATTCCCGCTGGTATTTTTTCTTGCAGTTTGCATCTGACTTTCTTGGACCAGATTTTGTTTTTCTCACTATAATCTCTTTTGTCATTTTTTTCTCTGAGAGCATTTTGTCAAAGCTAATGTTATAGCTCATAACTTTTCATGATCAAATTTGTTCATTTTGTAAGTGCTAGAGTAGTGTATTGATCCAAATATTTGTGTAGATACTTTTTTCTATCAGCCTCACTATGTATCTGCTGAGCTTTTTGGATGGACTCTGTTTGCCATGCCATCAGTTAGGGAAAAATAAACGGAGTTTTACTAGTTACATTTCAGGTTAAATAAAATACATTTATTATTTCAGTGTTTTATTTTATTCTTTTTAGCAACTTTCTAATGAATATCATGTCTAGATCCTATACCAGAATGAGTTGATATTGATGACTGAAAGGACTGACACAGCTTCCTGTTTGTTAGTGAAGAATTACAGCTTAGATCTGTCATGTTTTTCTGTTGTTACAAATAACCTAAGAATGAATACAAACTGCCAATAAGCAACAGAAAAGCGGTAGTGATAATATTAGTGATTAGCAAAGCTACTAATAGATTAATAACTTGTACCTGATTTCCCATGTTTTCAGTCTTTATGCTAAGCTATGCTAACTGGCTGCTGGAAGTATCTTCATTTTAACTGTGCAGGCATGAGAGGGGTATTAATCTTCTCATGCTGTAATCACCGCTGTCAACCTAACCCCTGACTCCTCAGCTACAGCCCCTCCCAGCATTTGACCTGTCATACTCTCCTCATAAACAATCCCATCTTTACTCCGACCCTGGCACCTGCACGCTCCCAAAACATGTTAATGGTAGACTGTCACAAGATGACTTTTGTTCTCCGCCTTCGCTCCAACAGCCACGTCCCTGAGGCTGAGGAGGGTAGTTTTGCAGAGGACGACTGGTAAGATGACTGGGTGTGAAATGGTGGCTGTTTTTTTATTTTATTTTATTTATTTTTTTTTTTGCTCTCCGCTTCAGTGATGTATAAGTGCTGCTTTGCCTTGTGGAAATCATGACTTTAACCACAATACATCAGTATCTGTTGCTGTTTGTGTGCGTTCAATACACTTGGGATGTGTAGTATGTGACTGTGGCTTGTGATTCAGTGTATATACCCGTTGTTGTGAAAGAACAGTCTTCAGCAAATGATCTTCTGTTTGTTGCCAGTATTGGATTAGAACTACTATAGGATTTTTCTGGCTTCCTTACAGGCATTTGTACATTTAACAGCTTTGATAGAACAAGTTTTGTAGCATTTACTGCGTTGTATAGAGGCTGAAGCTGTGCAACACAATGTCTTTTTCCGCAGTTAACATCAAACTAACTTTGGAGATGGTAGCTACACACCCACTTATCCTCTCTCTGCCTCCCTCTCTCACACACAACACACACACATACTCACACAAAGTCCTACTTCTAAGATACATCTGCTACAGTGTTGAGATCTGCAGTAACAGCATGGGTGTGTCTCTTCCATTTTGCATGGGGGATTGGGGCCTGTCTGCTAATGCATATTATGCCAAAATGTAAATGTTGCTGCTTTAAAGGAAGTTGCCAGCCTCTATGAGAGCATGTCTCTTTCTTACTGCTATTTTTCTCTCACTGAAACAACTGGGTTTGAGGGTTAGATACAGGAGCAAATGAAAAAGTTTATGAAACCAAATCTGTCTTAATCCTTAATTTTCTTTTTAATTTAAATCAAATCTTTTCTCGGCCCAGGGTCAAATACTGTAAAAATGTGCCGCCATCTTGACACGGGTCAGTTGTAAATATATTTTATATCCTCCCCCCGATCGGACAGCGCGGTGTGTCATAGGTTTGTTCTGGAACCAGTCCCCGGCTATTGCCTGTGAACAGCCAGCACCCTTGTTCCCATAGTGACAGGACCTCTGTGTGTTGGCAGATAATCAATAACTGACTGTCCTCCACACCCAGCCTCGTGCCTGAGAAATTTAATCTAGACAATCGACATGGAGAGCTACACTACTACTGCAGTAGAGAAACGCTTAGGGCTTGCTTCTCTATACAAGCGTTAGGCACTAATAAGATGTGCTGCCAAAAAATGTATCATTTTTTTTCATGAATGTCACGAACAATAGCTTATACACACCTATGTAGAAACAATGTAAGGTCATGTTAGCAGCACTCTGCAGGCGGATTCAGACATTTAGAGCAAGACATATATTCTTCAGCATACGATGGGAAACTTTAATTGAAACATCTGCCCTCCTCCGTGTCTATGAACAGACCATAGCGAAATGCAGACTTTATTTTCCAATTTCTCCCTGACATATTTTAATAAAGCCTGTGAGTGTGATAAATTTCTCTAACCTCCAGTGCATCCACGTAGGTGTGTAACACAATATCGACTCCAGCCCTGCTTTGTAATCCCACCGCTGCCCTTTTCCTGCATTTCTTTCTTGCCAGACCTCTCTTTGCTGTGCAGTAGATGGAAGTATCACTGGCTTGCTGGCTGGTTGGCTCCCAGGGTTCTGAACAGTGTATCCTGTGGGATTAGAAAGACTTATGTTTGCTAATAGCAGCCTCTGTAACATTTTTATCAAGCCTCAGTGCTATGGACAAAGCAGCTGTCTACCTGATCTATAAAACTCTGTTTATCATAGAATCATGAATCGATCCCCACTAGACAGCCAGAGAGCACTGGTGGATACTTACACAATCACTGCCCTAAGCTACTATTAGAGAGATATATAAAAAAAAAAAATCCCTTTTTATCAATTAAAAAGGTCCGAAATATTTTTCTTTTCAGTTCAGCATGAACTCCTGTTGTTGATGAGGGATTGTATCATGTTTTTCTTTTGCTATGTTCCTAATGGACTTCGACATATTTAATTATTTTGCATCTTGCCAGTAACAAAAAGCATTTCTGGAGCAAGAAGGAGAGACTAATTGTATTTCCAGTAATTTATTAGGGTTTGGCTTTGATTACTGTATGAGTAATGTGGTCGTTTTTAGCTGCCAGGAATTCAACCTGCCTGCTGTGTCACTGTAAGCAGTTCTTCTTGCATTGTTTAATTTCTAAAGCAAAGGGGAACACCATTTATTATTTATGGAAATGACTGAAGTGAATATGATGTATGAAATGAATAAATGAATGAGTGTGGATTCTTTTTGTTCAGCGTGAAATAATAATGTCCTGTTTCAGGACATCGCTCTCTCTAAGGATGATCCGCCTCTGCCAGCATGGACAGAATCCCAAACAGTCACACTGTACATCACATTACCAAAGCCCAGGGGGCCTGCATTTGCATTCTGTCTGCATTGCGGTTGATACTTTTCTTGACAAATGTCAATACTGTTGACACACAGCATTTCTCCGTTAATACCAGTTTGAGGCCTTTGTTGTGCAGCCAGTCCCAGTGCAAAGTAGATTTATTTTGAACTGAAATTAAGTCGCTTAGTCATTTAATTCAATAGTTGGTCGACAGCAAATGAAATTTGTTTAATTTGATAATTAATTGCTCAACAGTCACTGCTTCCAGCTTTGATTTGTTGCTTTTTGCCATATCTGATCATGTAAATTAATTAATTAATAAGTAAACTGAATACATAACACTGGATCTGAAAAATTTGTATTCTCTTAATTTTCTGCTATTTACTTTGATTAAGACAAATCAGTCAATTGTTTGCTACAGCCCTGATTTATCTTCATGTTTTTGGAAGAATGCTCTGGGCTATTGCTTGATTTTCCAACCACCTTCAAATAATGCTGACAGGCTGCATAGAGGTAGAGAGTCTATTAAAAGGTATAACAATTCGACTCCAAGAGGCTCTGTATTTGGTGCTGTTGCCTAAGAGACACTTTCATTGTGCTTAATAGTGTATTGTGTAAGAAACTGTTAGAAAGTTGTACTTTTATGTAAACTCCTGTTGTTGTAAGCGTTGATGTTGTCAGAATAGGCTCTGATTATGATGCAAATTATTTGTTTTGTACTCGTCTGGTCTGCAGTCATGACAACACATTGTAGTCGGCTGTCAGTGCTTTCAGTGGTGCTATCAAGTATTCCAGTGTGTTCTGTTGTTTTGACTTCTCCATCTCTTCTTTCCAGGCACAGCACAAACTCATCAGAGGAGGCTGGATTTAATGACCCGAGCTTACTGGAAAACCTCCAAAGTAATCACGTAAGTAATGTCAGGGTTCCCCGCCGCTTGCTTGCAGTGACGGCTGCTGTTTAGGACAAAATTAAGAAGGATTTTCAATCTAATTGTGTGCGGGTTGCGTAATGTCTTCCTGCCATTTGAAGCAGATCACTGTAATGTGGTGGACTTTTGTCGGTTTGCATGTTGTGTCTTTAAAATGTGTAATGGCTGTGATTTTTGTCATTTTGTCTGGATCAAGAGGACATGTTTAACAGACAAATGCACATTTTAATATCAGTTTGATTAAAAACTATAATATAATAATAATAATTAGCTCATTTTAAAGCGTGAGAACTTGCATATTTGCTTATCCACTGTGGGGAACTCTATACTTGTACAGTTATTATAATGCACTTGAACTATCTATCTGCCCAAAAAGGTTTAATCAAGATATCATATATTTGAAAATCACCGCTCTATATGAAAATATAAAGCCATATATGCATTTGGTGTCTGTCACAGAACTTCAGTGGGAGCATTACAGGTCACCTGTGGTAATGAAATGGGTGAAAACTGTGATTGATTGGTTGGTTGAGTCACTCAGCTGCAGAACTGTGGGGGAGGCAGAATGTCACATCTGATTATGTACAATAGCACCGCCCAGGGAAAGTAGTAATCCCACTGTGATGTTTGCTTTGTTATGACAGCAGAATCTCTCCACACATTGAGTTTGTCTAGGATCTTCTGCTGTTTCATATTGATAGCCCCGCGCGCACTGCTAATTATGGTGCATAACCAAGTGTTGTTTAGAAACCACAGTCTCGCTACATCTCCGGTAGTGATTCTGCTTATGATTAATCTGCTGTTATGTAGTTGCACTAATGTTTTGTTGATGGTGGATGTTTTAATATTGTAGACTTTGTGTGAGTCATAGTTTATAGTCACCTTCTATTCCTGCTTGATGCAGTGATGTGTTTTGAAATGTTATGGTGAAAAGAAATTACCATTTTGAGAAATAAACTCATTTGCTATCTTGCCAAGAGTAATGTGACACCAGATCGACACCACCCTCGTGTCTGTTTAGTAAATATGTAGCAGGAGCCACCAGCTGGCTAGCTTAGTTTAGCATAAAGACTAGAAACGTGGAAATCTGGCTGTGTTCCAAAAGTAACAAAATTTACCCACCAGCACCTTCAAAGCTCACTGATTAACACATTATATTCAGTTTGCTTAATCTGCAAGTATTGCTGGAGTATTTCTGAGCCATCCTCCTGTTGACACTTTGACATGATTCCAGTAGGTGGACACTTAGCACATAAGTGAATAAGCATATTCTCTCAAATTTTGCATTATTTCCCCCCATTCCTTTAAGTCTATAGGAGCAGCAGTAAGCTATACTATTACAACCACTACTATACTGTAGATGCTAAATGAAGCAATACATTCCATTTAACACCTTATGTTCTCACAGTTCAAACACTTTGTCTTTCAGACCATCAGGATGCTTCTTACTTAAACATTACTAATCCTTATCATTAACAACAGTTTTGCGTGGCTTCAGGCTTTTTGTAGGAGTACTGTTGATACAGTGTTGAGGGGGATGGCAGACTAGAGGAGAAGAGAATTAACAGTGCTGACAAAAATAAACATCCCCTCTGGTGATTTCCATGTTCTCTTGAGTCACTGGACATGTTCTCCGCCTGCAGTTTCAGCAGCCTTTGTGGGTGTTTGTTTGCTCACTCGCTCACTCGGGCTCTCTGCTTCATTTTTTCTTGACCCTTAAACTTTTTCCACACTGGCCATGTCTGAAGTGATGAGTGTCCGTCACTTTTTCCGTGACACTGATTAACCAGGAGTCAGTGGGGGTGATAGCTGGCAGCACAGTATTAGCTGTCACATTTAATTGTGCCATCAGAACAGAGCTCACAACATGCCCTGTACTGTTTGCCTAAACCACCACCCTGGATAGCACACACACACACGTTTGTACTCTTTAGCATAAAGGAAACAGGGGAAGCAACTACAGACAGGAGACAACTTAAAGGAAAAACCAACATTAAGTGTCTTGGTAAGGCGTTTGGCCACCAAGAGCCACCAGAACAGCTTCAGCGCAGACAACACTGGAGAGATGAACACAATACTCCCTCATTTGGTGTTTTGTGATGATGGTGTCCCATAGGTGTTCAGTTGGGATGAGACTGCGAAGGCCATATATATGGTTCACAAAATGTTCTCATCAAACCATTCAGTGACTCCTCATGCCCCATGGATGGGCACATTGTCATCCTAGAAGAGATCAATCCCATCATGATAGAAATATGACAAAGGTGATCAAGTCAGAACAACTTTGTATTGATTTACCCTCTGACAGGCAGATGCTGGTGTGGATCCATTAGCTATGTGTTTTGAGTCTTGTCTGTATTTGTGGTGTTGGTTGTTTTTTTTATGCAAATATCGAACAAATGTTGACTAACAGAAAGTGAGGAAGTCTGTGGTCCTATGTGTTGAGGTGAGTGAAATTCTAGTATAACTTTATTTGTATGTTGGCACTAATTAACAGGTACTGGTATCTGCACTTGTTTTACCTTGCTTCATAGCTAACTAGCTCATCAGCCAGTCAATTAATTAGCTTTGTAGCCTCCAAGCAAAGTGCCCAGTTGTGTTAACTTTGTTAACAGGAGCTTGTTATTATGCTTGTTATTATTAAACTGACATGCCCAGAAGCTCCACTCAAGCCCCACCTGTTTGTCCATTTATGGATTAGCAGTGAGTAAGGAGAGACACACACTGATAAGATGTGAGTGGTAGAGCTGCCCATTCAGAGCTTCACTACCACTTTTCAGAAATTCAATGTGTGACGTCACGGAGGCCACGTCCATCTTTAATAGAGTCTATACAGATATAACCCAGAGACCAAGTTTAACAAACAGCCCCTGGAAGAGACGAGGAGTGGCAAAATGGTTCTATATATGTCCTAACTTTAGGGTCTAAAACTCAACTGAAAATAGAGAGTACACACAAACTCTCACAAACACACAGTAACAGACATGTCCTTCAGAGGATACCTGTCAACCCAGGCCAGATTACCAGGCTCCTGGGAGACAGAGGGGGCTCTCTGAGCCACCTGGACTGTAATAGACTCTGTGTACTCTCATTTTAAAGAGGCTCTTTGATTTGCCCTCCCCGCTTCTTTCATTTGCTCCTTTGTTCCCTGTTTGAGATCTCTCATCAGGGTGTCCATGGCCAACCGAAGGAGTAAATTTAATAATACTGGCTGTGTGTGCACAGCTTTTTGTTGAGGGAGGGGAGTCAAATGTTGAGTAATTAGCAGTCAGAGTAATATTAGTTACAGCCATATTGTCACATCTGCTGTATATTCTCTGTGTTGCTTAAGGTTTTTTTCTCAGGCTTTTTTATTTATTATTGGTTGCTTTTAATGTTGGTCAACTAGGAACATTATTTTAGTCCACTATTGACCTTATTGTTAACAACCATTAGCATCTAGATTACAGTCCATACTGTTGCTGTATGATTCAGGCCTGTCGCAGCCCTGCGGGCTGCTGATTTGTCGGCCTCAGCTGCAGTTGCTGACTAGGAGCTGCTGGTCCTGCAGCCTCAGACAGGAGCCTCAGCAGATGCCTGTCCAAGTGTACCCCATGGCTTGTTAGTCATACGTTCCCCCTCATTAATATTAAATTCCCTCAGTATATAGGTTAGGCTTTTTTCATTAACTGGATCAGGTTTATATTGCTTGAACATGCTTGACTAAATGTCTGTCAGCAGCTGGGAGTGTCTGTGGGATCCTACTGTCTTGTTACCAACAGTCATTAGTCTGGGTAAACTTGCATGAATGATCAAACCTGAGGTTTGTCAACTTCTGTTGACAATTGTTACATCACTATTTCCCCATTCACAATATCTCTTAAAAGGCAGGAGAAGGGTATTTAATATAGGCTCCATATACCTACACAAATAAAGTATGAATAAAATAAGTATTATCTTTGACCTGTTAAAATCTATTATTGCTTTGTCTTTTCTACCTGTTCACCTGTCATATGACCCTCAATGGTCGAAGTTGCTTTATTATTTATAAATTATTCCAAAATGTGAAATAAAGTCATTTGAGGTTTGGAATAAGTAATTGGGGTGGAAAAAACTAAATTATCAAAATTGAGAAGCGGTTCCAAGCATACTTTCCATTTTATATATATATATATATATATACATACATATACATACATACATACATACATATATATGTGTGTGTGTGTGTATATATACATACATATATATGTATATATGTGTGTGTATATATATATATACATATATGTATATATATGTATATATGTATGTATGTATATATGTATGTGTATATATATATGTATGTATGTATATATATGTGTGTGTGTATATATATATATATATATATATGTGTATATATATATATGTATATATATGTATGTATGTATAGGCCCAGTTGTGTTTCGCTCAACAGTTTCTCCAAATCATTCTCAATGTGTTAATTAAGTCTAGTTGTTGAATTGGATGAGTTGACTTTGGGTCTTGGCTGTTAGCTTGTGTAGAGCCCAGCCTTTTGAACTATTTGAATTATTGTAGATTTACCAATTTCCAGATGTTAGTTTGAAACTGTAAACTATCCAGAAGTCTGCAGATATTTATTAGGATAATGTGTCTGTAAATATGATTGTGTGCGCACATATAACAGGGAAGCAGGCCTCTATTAGCAGGTTGCATGTGTCATCTGTCTCTGACATATGTGCTGACATAGTGATTCCTGCATGCTGGTCTGTCAAACAATGCAGTTTCTGTTCTTGCTCTCTCTTTCTACAGTATCACAGAGGCCTTCCTGAGCATTTTGTTTGTGTTTTGTTGTGACATGTTTTATTAAAGAACATTAAAAGTCAAAGTGCCCTTTCCACTTGCTGTAGCCTACAGCTGCTGTCATCCTGGAGTTCATGACCATGATGGCCATCTGTCACACTGCAGTCCCTGAGCGAACAGATGGAAAAATCACCTACCAGGCTGCGTCTCCAGGTAAAGCACACCTGCATGAACACAGCTACTTTAAAATAAATAAAATATAGAAGATCATCTTCTGGATATAGAGTATGCTCTCCATCTAATGTATTACATGTGTCCATAGGTCATTAAAAAGGCTGGTAACAAATTTAAACACAATGTGAAATGTTAAACCTCAAACAAAAACATGTACACACACACCAACTCCAGATTAAATTCCCTTTCTGTGGCACAATTGTCAAAAATGCAGACACTTTCTTTGCCTGTAGGTGAAACTCAAAGTTTACCTGCAGTCCAAACTGCTACAGCTGTTACTTTTCTTGCTGATAGGCAGCAGAATTTGGACTAGAGCTAAAGCTGCAGGTCTGAAATTGTGCTACGTCTCTGCAGCTGTAGCTAGCCCTTGGTCCAGGTGCTTTGCATCCATGATGCTGCGTGTCCTTGATATTTCCCTCTGTAGAGATATTTAATTTTCTATCTAGTGACCTCTGTGTCATAGTGAATGGAACAGGCCACCACAGCCTCCAGGCACCAGTATTTCATTTATATAAGATATTTATATAATCACCAGTGGATGAGAGAGCTAGAGAATCATACTATAAAATGAAATATCCTGTTTACAAAATGCATGTTATATATTAGTTTGATTCTGTGAACATCACTGTGACCCTTCAGTCATATTCACAGCTGAACGTGATAGACTGAAACACTTGTCAGTCAAGAAAAAATGCCCTAAACACATTAGAGGAGGTGAAATTAACTACTGAGAACTTTTTCATGTTTTTCAAGAGTGACTGCATCTTGAGGCATGTTCATATTAGTTTTACCTTTCAGACTCTGTTGTTGCCCCTTCGTAGCTGTATGTAAATTCCCTCAATAAAGGACCAAGGTTGAAAATGTCACTGCTTCAAGGCACAGCCCATGAGCTGAATCTAAGCAAAAAAGTATCTCTCATGGGAAAACACAGATTTTGTTATTGCCAAGGTCTTTCATTAAATGCATAAATACTAGACTGCAACTAAATGAGAAGTGTTCCTGATGTTTTTGATGACATCCATAATGTTAATAAGCAGAGATTTCACTGGAAAAAAAAAATTACGTTCATCTTACGTTTTGCTTTTGTTAAGAGAAATGACTTTTTTGCCTGATTGCGCAGAACAATCATGGTCTCATGGAGCTTTGGGGTTTGAAGCTGAGTGAGCAGTGGCTGCAAAGAGAAAGCTAGTCAAGTGAACTGTAAAAAACAAGCAGAGAGCTTTTTATCGCCCTACAGCATCCTCATGCAAGCTGTAGCATAAGTTACCTGGTCCACAGCTTTCAGTGTGCTGCCCTTATTGTGAAAATGTGTTGACATGAACTAGTTTCATGTTCCTATATGAATGTGGTTTTTGTCATAACTGTCAGGTTAAAGGCCAATTTCAAGTTATCTTCAGATAGCACTGTCTGTCGTTACTATGTGCGGTACTGATGTCTGTGTGTCTTTAGCGTTTTGGATTTCTATTTGCTTTTTAGATGAAGGTGCTCTGGTGAGAGCAGCACGAAACCTTGGCTTTGTGTTCTCTGGTCGAACCCCTGACAGCGTCATTGTGGAAATGGTGAGTTGGATGAGAAGTATAATGAAAGGCATGAAAGCTATTCATGCTTTCTGATGGATGGGTCCACTTCATCTTCATACTGGCATCATTACCTCAAACTAGAAAAAGGGCAAACCGTAAGACTCAATGTTCACATGCGGATATTTTTGCAACACTAACAACAAGGATTCTTTTGTCATTAATGAATGAATGACTAATAACTGACAATAAAGACCCTTAACTCTTGAAGAGACACAATGCCCACATAGCACATGCTTAAAAATAAACCAGTAGTTTTAGCCACCATTGGGTGAAAGTTTTATCATTTTTTATGGTTAAAGAACAGTTCAACATTTGTAAATTCTTATTTGTTTTCTGGCTGAGAGTTAGATGATAAGATTGATGGTCTGCTGGTCTAGTCCAGCTCTGTATAGAGGCAACAAAATCCAAAAAACTACAAATTTCTTGATTGTGAGCAATTGCCAGACGAGGCTACCTGATGCCCCTGTTGCCAGTCTTTATGCTAAGCTAAGCTAACCAACTGGTGGTTCCTTTTAATTTTTTACTGTACAGATATGATAAATTGTAACAATCTTCTCATTTAACTGTCGACAAGAAAGTGAGTTAGTTCATTTGTTTGAACTAAATTTTCGACTTCCCAGTTATTTTTTCCATGAAGTTGTAGCATCTCTAAAATTTGCAGAATACCTCCAGGCTGTAACTTTGGTAGTTAATTCACCATTTATTATTATACTCCATGTTGTGATGTTCCAAAACAGACCTTGAACTAAAACTAATATGCATAATAACAAAGAGAACTCCTCCTTTTGTATTAACATGGAAAATATCACATTTGCTTTGATTATATCTCGAGCTGATGCAGTGCATGTCCTTTCCAAAGCTCAGGTCACTCATCCTGTTATTCCCTTAATTGGCTAACCTGATGATTGCACTCAAAGAGGCACAGGCAGAAAGGCCAGAACCATTTAAATCTTTTTTTTTTTTTTTTCCCTCCTGCTGAGAACACCTTGTCTCAAAGACGTTGTCCAATTTCTTCACCTTTATTAGGCCTTCTAAAGCGCTCAGCATCTATTTAATCACTCTGTCTTGTACCTAGTGGTCTCTACAATTAAAGAAGTTAATTGAATTGTACCTTGTTATTCTCCCTCCATCAGTTCAGTGCAGGCAACTGATAAACACATTTAAAGTGCAAATTAAGGCTGATTGGAGAAGGGTGGCAGGGCTGTCTTGTGCTACTTAAGATAAGTTGTCTCAGAAGATGGGGGGGGTGGAGATTTCTCATTCTGGAGTATATTAACTTGTCTTTCTCTTTGGGTTTAGCTGGGAACAGAGGAGAAGTATGAACTGCTTCATGTGCTGGAGTTTACAAGGTATGACTTTATTATGTGTACATCTGCAGTATACTTGGTAATCTGTTGTCCATACAGGCCATAGGTGTAGGTAAATAATTGTGCTTTGATATAAAATCCTCAAAAAAAATCATGTGCTCAGAGTTCAGCATCTGCTTTTAGCCCTCGTGATTTGCACTAATTAATTGTGTGACAGTGGTGTGATATCTTGTTACGCACCTCTCCGATTTCTAATTTTATCAGGCATATGCTAGCTCAAACAGTACGTGATAATTTTCTGTGGTGGCTGTAACACCTTGTGATGATTTCTCTCGCTTGCTTTCTCTCCGTATCTTGGTTTCTTCTTTCTTTCAATCTGACTCTCTCTATTGCCTTTTTTTCTCTCAGTGCTAGGAAGAGGATGTCAGTCATCATGCGCACCCCATCTGGGAAGATCCGCCTCTACTGCAAAGGAGCTGTGAGTGTCTGTCTCTCTCCATGGCAACGCATGACAGGCCATCACCATCATCACCACACACACACACAAGTGTCGAACGCTCTCCTTGCCTTATTGCCTCTCGCTCTCTTGTCAAGAAATCTTTTCAATGAGCAGCAGCAGAAAGCAAGAAAACCACATTTCACACATGGGTATCTCTACAAAATAATGGATACACAAACATTATGTTTCACAGAAAAGCACTCTGCTACAAAGTTCTCAACTACCCCCAGTACACAGTTGCAGAAGTATCTAGAGCTCTGCTGGTTGCGCACAGCCTTGTACATTCAAAAGAAAAAAATTTCGGTGACATTCCAATGATTTGGAACATATTCTGTTTTTGGGATCTAATAAATTGAGTGGCTTGGAGGGATATGTGCATAATTAGCCATGTCAGGCTTAGTTACTCTGTCTCATTATTACACAATGAGGGTTGTCATTCATTATGTTGTACATTATAGAACATAATATATATTATAAAGACAAGCATATGAAAAAATGATAAAAAACAATAATAATTATACTTATACTTATTATACTTAATAATTATAATGACAATATTTGTACGTATTTTCACTGAGGATTTATGTTTTATTGAATACAATATTCATTTTGTGACACTACAAGGAGACTTGCTAATTGCCCTAAAAGCAAAATTTTGTTATTAAAACACGATACATTTGTGGAAAGTGTAGAAAGTGCAACTCTTAAGGGCTGGATCCAACCTGAGACACCTGTTTTCCAGGTAGTCTAATTTCAGGAGGTTCGTCTTTCTTCTCTCTGTTTGTCAGTATCCAATGAGTGTTTGTTTCCCTTCAGGACACAGTGATCTATGACCGTCTAGCAGACAGCTCTAGGTACAAAGAGATCACGTTGAAGCACCTGGAACAGTTTGCTACTGAGGGTGAGTGGACTAATATCGCCCCCTGTCTGCCTAAAGTAGAACATCATCTAGGATGTTTCTGATGTCTGTGCCACCATCATTTCTCTCTGCTCATTATCACCACTTGATCGTCACTTGCAATAGAAGTAGTAATTTGAAATAGTAGTAGTAATTTTGTTTTCTTTAGAATTTGCCGTTAGGAGTAATATGAATAATATGAGCAAACTGAAGGAATATTAACCTAAAGCAGTGGAGCTGAGAGAAATTGCATCGGAGACCTCTCTTTGTTCTGTGTTAATACTGCCCCCTTGTGAAAAACAGGTAAAATGAATTGGGAATGTTTGATGTAAGATAAATATAGGATTCAGGACAGATTGGGAAGATCTTCAGTCGCACCAAATTGGAGAGGCCTGTATAATTTTAAATTGAAAAATAATATTTTTTAGCTTTCGGACAAGAAGAATGACAGTCTTAAGTTTAGCTTTTATCTTATTTCTCAGCTATTTGGACTAACAGAGTTATATTCATCTGCTATGAGGATGTCACATAAAATAATAGCTAATTACCATGTTTTACACCAGTAAAATGTTAGAAAGGTATCCTAAAAATAGAAAGTCTAAAAGTAAAATGTCACCTAGGTTCAATTAAATACATGTACAACATGATAAATATTGACAAGACAGTAAAGTACACATTGATCATATATCTGTTATGTTCCACATTGCAACCACTGAAAAGGTCTGGGATTGTGTACATTTAGAAAAACGTATTAGATTTTTATGTAGTAATATCAATTGTTACATTGTTACACATTTAAGTAATCTAAGTATTTTAATGTTTTCCCTCATTCAGGGCTGCGCACTCTGTGCTTTGCGGTTGCCGACATCAGTGAGTCGTCCTATCAGCAGTGGCTGGAGCTCCATCACAGAGCCTGCACCTCCCTGCAGAACAGAGCCCTCAAACTTGAAGAGAGCTACGAACTGATAGAGAAGGTTTGTTAAGTGGAATACTGTGAGATATATTCTGCAGACAAACATTTCACTGTGGAATGTATCTGTATGACTGCATGCCGCTTTTTCTTCATAAACACCTTACTGTGTATTTTATAACCTTCTGTGCCTCTGCAGTAAAATGAGATTGAACTGAAGGCTAGTGTAATGACACCTGGAAACCTGTGAAAAGTGTGCACAATTATGTGTGTATTTGTGTGAGAAATTCAAGGCCTAACCAGCAGGTTGGTTTGCTTTTCTGTGAGGTGGGTCTATGTGGAAGCACTAGTCAAACACAGGAACCCACAGTCGTAAATCAACCACTTGGCATGTTCTTCATGGCTGCTCCTGGCTGCCCAAAACAAATGGAGGCAATCAATCATGAAATCAACATAAAAGCTCTCAGAGAGGAAAATGCTTAATGGGCAGAGTTTGGCACTGAGGCTGCCAGGGTTTGGGACTCGTTGCTTTGTGGCAACTGGTACTTAAAAATGTGCACACTGAGGCCACATGAGGGCACAATGGAGTTGCAGTGAAATTGAAAAGAGGCATTTATCTGAAATTACTCTTTCACATCCATGGACCCTCAAACAAAATGCCCAGGTATGATTACTTATTGTAAAAGAAAATGTAAAAATGTGATAAAGTCTGGACTATGCATCCTCAGTAGGAATTAGAATGGAGCCGATGACATTGGGCGAGAGCAAGTTACACTCTATACAGCTCTGCGTGTCGCAACAATTAATCTCTTATTGCACATTAGAAACAAAGTAGAGTTTACTACATAGTTATAGCAATCACTTTCTTAATGCTACAGGGACACTGTGCTGAAATACTGGTTAACCGTCCAACACCAGACATCTACCACTATGAACTCAGTCACTGATGTTATCAATCCACCTTAGCTTCGGGGTTGAAATCCTGATCCAAGTGGTTTTTGTATCATAATCCACAGAAAGTGCCTTCAACAACAATAGGAACAATAGAAGAATTCACATCCAAAATAGCTAGAGGACTCATCAGATGCAGTCATGTTCTTCCCCAAGCGCAGTTGTCAGTGCTGTGGTTCAGACAGAGCTACAGACGCACAGGCAGCAGAGCTCAGGTCACAACTTTAAGAACTTCCCCTGCTTTTCCTCTGCTGCTGGCTCCTGTCTCCCCTCTACCCCTGGGTCTTGTCAAAGCTTTGGCCCCATGATGGGCCAATAAGAGGCCGCAACCAGCCCCAACGAACCACCAAGTTTCCTGGGGAAAACACCAACAGTATTTAGTGGGTGTACTTGTGTGGGAGCGCTCGTGTCCACAGATTCACACACATACAGGGGCAAAGTAACTGATCCAAAACCCCTTGGTGTTTTTTTTTTTTTTTTTTTTTCCGGGTGATAAACAAGAACAGCTGATGAGAAGAAAAGCATGGCTGATTGAGTGACACAATCCCGGTTCACATATTTCTCTGACACATGACGTTTTAAAGGCCTTCCTCTGTTATGATCACCACTTATTGACTTTTTTTCTGATGTAGAACCTGCAGCTCCTGGGGGCCACAGCAATTGAAGACAAGCTCCAGGATAAAGTGCCCGAGACCATAGAAACTCTGATGAAGGCTGACATCAAGATCTGGATCTTGACTGGGGACAAACAGGAAACAGCCATCAATATTGGTGAGCAGGACCAGTAAAATTGTACTGTATGGTCTTTGAACTTCATGCTTTACATGGATTCTACTCTGATGTGCGTCATGTAAACTGTCAGGCTGATTTATCACAGCAGCAATACCAACAATGGTAAAATTCTTGAACAGTCTGCACAGGGAAATTTGCTTTTAAGATGCTCATACAGTAGAGGTCAAGAGTCATCACACTCAAACACTTGTTTTCAGTCTGTTGCTGACCTGGAGGCTTGAATCTGCATCCTCCACTGAAAGTGCAGTTTCTTAAAACAATTTACCTCCCTGTTTCACATTATGTTTAAATAAAACACACAGTATTTTAAAGCTCAGTAGAAGCTCAGTTCTGCCACCAGCTATCAAATAGCAGGCTGACACTAGAAATCCATGAACTCGTGGTGCTGGGACAGACAGATGGGCCTGCATAAAATCACACAGTAAACTTAAATTAATAAAGATCTAAGTTTTAAAGGGGTAATTCAGTGATTTAGCATTACAGTCCCATAAAGTTGGAAAACTCGCAAGACACATCAGAGAGAGATATCCTGACTTTCAGTCTCTTGTATGGATAAAGCTCTAAAAAGACTGGATATTTGACTCTGACTGTTATAATTAATGTTATGTTATTATTATTCCACCCTTCCTGCCACTGAAATGACCACTTCTTTCAAACACTACAACTTCAGCTTCCAAAACAGGCTATTTTTTGAAGCATTTAAAAGAATACACCACTGATTTAGCCTTGTCGTCCTATAATATAGTTATTCTAATATATATATGTAAAAAATACTCAAAACTCTTTTGGGTGTGACATGCTAGTCGTAACTAACGCAGCCTCAAGTTTTTAGCCTTGAAAACAAATGAGTAGCTACATAGGTCTGGTAAGCTCACTTTTTTTTAACTCGACCCCCAACCAAAGGCATCATCAGACTTACTTTAGAGAACTTCATACAGCAAATAGAACTGGTGGGGTTCCCCATTAATTTAAAATCATCAATAGTCATTTGCACTACAGTGTCTTATGTACTTTAGTCATGCGTGTGCACTTAGTGTCAAACCAAAGGAAAAGTCACTGGTGAACCTGATCTGTACTGTGAGAGGTTGTATTCCAGCCTCTTACAGGTATTCGAGTCAGTCCTGTGGTCTTTCTTCACCCAGCAAGACAAGCTACTGACAAGCTGAATGCTTTTCTGTCACACATATCTAGCAAAGGCATCTGTCGCAGAGTACAGGATGATGTATGAGCACACTGCACTGACATGAAATAAATAACATGCATATGTACACAAGCAGGCACCTTTCACGTATCTGGCTCCCCTGGAGGTTTTAGCCCTGCAGATGTTATCAGAAAGGTGAATGACTAACTCTGGTCTGCCAGTTCAGCTTATATTCCTCTTCCATAAATGGCCCTGGTATTACTGCTCTTAGATGTGGCTAATTACCACAAACGGGTCAACCTTGGATACGGCCAACTTGGTAACATAGAGTTCAAAAAAATAGATATGAAAAGTACCTCCGTCTGTGGCTCTACCTACCACTGTGGCCTGACTGAATCAGCCCTTTGTGCCCACTGTGCCCAGATGTGAGGAGGCTCAGCAGAAGCACATGCTCACTGGAAGTATTTTTACAGGTCCGCCATTTGACTGAGTTGCTCTGTAAAATCTGCATTCAGTATTGACTTTGTTTTTTACTATATTCCTCACTGAAAGCTGATCTCCATTGTGAGGTTTAACGATACACTTTTTTACACGTTGGACTGGTGAATTTAGTCCTTCGTATTTAGATTTTTCCACAGTTCGAGGTGGCCTGAACCACCCACATGCCTTACTTGGCACAGAATGTAAGGCATAAATGCAGTTACGTTGAATTATTTTAAAATATTTACGACATCGAAGCATGGGAGAGATTTTAAACCTAATCTAAAACTGTGAAGACTGTCATTGTTTCAGTGTGTTCATAATCCTGAACTATCATGACATATTGTACAGTACCTACTCTGACGCTGCATGTCTGGCTGCCAGAGGAAAGAGCAATGTTTGCACTGGGACACGCTCCCAGTGCTTTGAGCTGTTTGTTGAGGGGAGTTGTACGTACATAGTGCTTAGAAAAGCTTTGAGCCAGGATTGAATGAAAGGACAGTGCCTGCTGGTCAACTTGTTAGGAAAGACTGCTTGCTTTACTGGAGGTATCACAAATAAAAAGCACACAAATAACGCTGTGTTAATATTGGACAGAGGATGCATAATCCCCTTAAGCAAAGACAAGTGAAAGAGGAAACACAACCCCTTATCTGCCCACGGAAATATGAACCCCCACATTAGCCTGTCTTCATACCTTACAGTTAATTTTAGGTCTTCATTCTCCTGCCTCCCTAAATCCTAATCACAATGTATCATCCCTTAAAAGTGCCTTCATGGCTAAAATTTGTATCTTAAATGGCTGCTCCAGAGGCAACATCCCAGATAACTGTGACACGAGTGTCGCTGCTACACATTCTTCAATTCCTGTGGGAGGAGTGTTTAGTTCCGCCTGAGACGGAGAAAGGCCAGGAATTCAACTTTCTCTGGTGAAATACAAAAAGGGCAGTTTGGCTGCAGTCAAATGAGCTTAAGGTAAACACATTAAGCGGAAGGGCTGTGGCAAGAATTGAAAAGGGGGAAGGGGGTAGAGACAGTGTTGAGATGGGGAGACATTTTCCACACATTGGCAAATTTTTGGACGTTTGCACCTTTGCACTTAAGAAAACAATCTGCCAGACCCCAGACCCCAGCCCTGTTTGGTTTTGACTCTGGGGGTGAAACCTACTCATTTCCGCATGCTAGCCCCCCTCTGTGTTTGTGCACTGTGTGTGCACAGTTGTGTTTGAGTGTGACTGTTTTATGCATAATCTTATCTCAGTTTCACTCACAGAAAATGCCACCCATGTACAGTATTAACAAAACATGGGATTTGTGGTAACCACCTTTAAAGAAATGAAAATCTCTTTCCAGACAGAAGCAAAGTGTTGAAGCCCACAAATATTCATGTGGTTATGCCACAGATGGCAGCCTTTTCATACAGCCACAGCTCAAAACTGAAGGCTTCAGTCTTGTTTCGAGAAACATTTTTGTTTTCCCCAATGGGAGGCGCGCTCTACCACCTTGCTGGTGACCCTGAGCATCTGTCCCAGCCAAGAGCTGAGGGGAATACTCCCCAGAGAGCCATGTTGGGTAACTCAGAGTTGTAACCGCCTATTAAAACAGGAAACTGACAAACCCTTGTAAACCAAACTCATTAGTCATGTCCCGAGACACTAGCTCTGAGCTGTAACATTTATTGGTATCCCTCAAAATTTATTGCTGCATACTGTAGTATCTTTTATTTATTTGCTTTGATTTGTATTTTGTGATGTTTTATTTTCTGTTCTGTTTTAAAGTGTGTACATGTATGTTTGGGCCCCATGCAGATAAGTTGTTAAACTAAATGGGTCATTGAAGCAAGAATAAACAACAATTTGAACTTAGTTGTGATTTATTCATTTAAAATATTTTCTGATTCTACAATTTATTTTCTTGTAAAACATGGTGTTTCATCTTTTGTTTTGTTTTTTTACTGTAGGACATTCCTGCAAGCTACTGACCAAGAACATGGGGCTGCTTGTGATCAATGAAGACACTCTTGATGTGAGTATTTAGTATTTTATGTTTTAAAAACCCACTATAATAGAAAGATTTATCATTTTCATAGGTCAAGAATAGAGTAAAAGAGTAATACAAGATTGATTTATGTTAATATTAGGCCAGATTTTAATTATAATACAGAACTGATTAACAATTCTGGCTGCTGTTATATACAGGTGTAGATTTACACATGGTCATTTCTGTATGCAAATTAAAACTAAGACATATTTGTAAATGTTACAGATCTTGAAGTTAAACATATACATGAAGACATCCATAAGTATAATAATCCCCTCATCTCCACACCCAGTCCCTGACTCGAAACTGAAAAGATTTCTCCACTGGGAGCCTTCCACACACATAGCCCACCACAAATTTCAAATCTGCCTTCAACATCTCTAAGACACCCAGCAGAGAAGTCTGTTGACCCCGCGGCAGGAGAGCCTTGTCTGTTGTTTCTGAGTTTGAAAAGGGCAAGGCCCTGCACTTCCATCAGGAGAGAGCTAAGCAGAGGATCCGCAGATGGAGGAGAAACTTGACTGGGTTTAGTTTGGCAGACAAGGGAGGGGGGTAGTGAGAAGAAGTGGATAAAGGAGGGGAAAGCAGCAGGGGAGTGTTTGAGGGTGATGACGGACGGCCTTCACTCTGTCAGCCAGTCGTTAAGCGTGATAAATAGAGTGGAGGTAGAAATCTGGAGTTGTGCATTCATAAAGCACATGGACCAGCACTTTGAAATGTCAGCTCCCATTCTCCTGTGGTTGAGCAGATGCTTACATAAGGCAGTTTGTTAAAACTCTCCACTAAGACGAAGAAGGCTCAGTGAACAGAGGACCAGGTAGGACGATTTGAAATTCTGAGGGTCTCGTGCTGTGAAAGAGAGTAATTGGAGCATGGCTTCCCTCTTTGCTGTGTTTAGAAATAGTTATCAAAGGGAGAACAAAGTTTTAGACATCTCCTGTACTAAATCTTAGTTGAGCTGAAATTCCCAAAGTGAAACTTGGTCTCCAAGGTAGGATTAGGTCATTTTGAAAAGTTTTGTCTTCCAGTCAGTGTGTTTAATCATTTAGAGAACAAACAGAACAGAAAGAGCATTAGTATATTAATCATTAAAAGGTACAGTTACAGATAAATTGAGCTCATTATTTTCATTTTTAACAATAAAGTTATTTGTCTTTATTTTGCCATTAATAACAAAATCAAGATCAAAAGGATATCAGAAATAGTAGATTATTATTATTATTATTAATACAATATCCAGGGGGAAGTTGGATTGGAGAAATGTAGTTTGTGGCAAAACACATATAGTTTGCCTGGTCTCACTTAGGTGTGAGATGATAAAGGACAGAAAACTAAAGGTAAAGTACATGGCCACACACTTCTAACTAATTTGGAACATCCCCTTGTTGGGTGCGTTCAACTTCACAGATGCTGACGTTACGTCCATACAAATGTCCAGATTCCACATTATGAGTGTCATGTCCTGTTGGCCATATCACTCAGGCTTATATCAACAATAGAGCTCAGTCTTTATAGGAAGCACTTGTGGATTTCTGAATGGAGGCCACATACTCATTCCAAAACCAAACACTAGCTGGTCACATAGGCTAAACTGGTCATTACAGCCATAACAAAGAGGCTTTAGGAGGAGACATGTAGCATTAGTGCTAAAATTCCTCACTGGAAATTAGGGAGGAAATGGCTGCTCTACTTGAGGAAATGGTAAACTTAGCTTATCACAGTATGTGATTAATAGGTTATGGCCCAAGCAGAGAATTCTTTCTCATACATATGGTATACCAGCTTATACAAAGCACACGGAAACACACTCACACTGAGATGTCATCTAAAATCACTGAGATGGAGAGACTGAATATAGATCTCACAACCTGTATCTACTCAGACTTGCACACACACATATCCGCCTGTCCACTGCTCACCATCTCGTGCTGTTTTACACACCCCATCAGGGATGGCTAAGTCCTCACAGCTGCTTTCTGCTTGTATCCTCTTGCTCAGTTTCTCTCCTCTGTTAATCCATCATCTCTTTCTGTGCGTGTCTCTCACTCTGCTTCTCTTGCTTTGTGTAACGTAAAGCCCCTTTCTCCAAATATTTCCTTTAAGCTGGGGTTTCAGAGTTTTGTTATGCCAAGCGAACGTTGCATGGTTCCCCTGGTACAGTCTGACTGCTTTGACATATTTGACCTCAACACCAGGCCGTGCCCCCTCCCTACCCCAGTCCTGTTAATGACCACCATTTTTTAATGATTACAGCTGTTTAGAGCATCTGCTTGGCACATTATGTTTGATACCCTGAATTCTTATCTGGTCATTTAAGTCTGTCTTTCTCCATTTTAAAGACATATAACATCCAGTTTCTCCTCTATTATAGCCATGCTCCTTTTCTAATCTATCCACATTACAATCACATGTACAATATATTGGCTGTGAGCTTGTGTGAACTCTTCATGAACATTTTTAACAATTTGTATTGATATATTTGCTGAATACTATCATACCACACCATTGTAGATATTTAATGATTCTCTAATATTTTGTAGGCCAAGTAACCTTTTAAAATATTTTTAACTTTTAGTTTTTTAATGAAAATATACATCATGGTACATCTATTGGTCCCTCAGAAAATAGTTCCATAGAGAATTTTTTTTATCTCCTAATGGCTTTACCATCTGTGGGGAAGATGACTGAATGATGAATACAATGATGATCTCACCACTCCATCCATCCAGTCCATGTGAGGACATAGTGTCCTATATACCAGGACACTATATCCTCATATTTGTAGGTTTCCATCATCAATCATCGTCATAGCTGTATATATTGCATTAGCAAACATGATCCATTTGCAGAGCTTGTCTATGTTATCACCTTATGGCCAAGGTCTGACTATAATAAGCATGAGAAACATAATAAATATATAAAATATCAAGAGCAGCTGCTCTGCAGCATTTGGGGATTAGCAGTAAATACAGACAGATCTGCCTCAACTATTTAAAATAAGTATTATTTGGAGACAAGATGAACATTTAGAAGCTAAAACACTGAGTGTCTGAGTAGAAAATAATGGACTATAGTATTGTGAAGTAGTAATGTGCTCATAATGTAAATGCTATTATGGAGTCCTTTGTGTTGCACTGCAAAATGTAGTGACACAAGCAATGAAGCAAGCATTCATTTCATCCATTTCATTCTTAGTCTTAAACTTCTGTGCTAGAAAAAAAAACTAATGTAACATTTGCAATTATTATTACTTATTAAATTATTTTTAAAGATTAACTGAAACATTCAAATATTGCTAATGAAGCAGAGATTTTGATAATTGTATAATATTGTTTCATCCGTTAACAAACTGACAAGCGCTTTGAGTGGAATGATGAATTAATCATAATTAACTTGTACAGTTGATTCTGGAAAACCAATCCACTAGGGCTGAAATAGCAAAAATTAGTGGATATCACCTCTAGCAAATACAACACCATAGACTTGGAATTATAATGAGTAATTACACTAATTAAACTAAAATTCATGAAATGTTTTCCATCACACAGGGAACAAGGGAACTACTCAGCCACCACTGTGGAATGCTGGGAGATGCCCTCTACAAGGAAAACGACTTTGCTCTTATTATTGACGGCAAGACTCTCAAATACGCCCTCACATTCGGAGTGAGACAGTACTTCCTGGACCTCGCCCTCTCCTGTAAAGCTGTCATATGCTGCAGGTATGATTTACACCTGAAACAATAAAATAAACGTCAGACAATTATTCCACTTACCAACATGAAAGAATGAAAGCACTGTTCTTGTGGCAAAGACTTGCAAATACTTGCATACAACACTTTACACACACACGACGAAGCCATTTGCAAGTATCTACTAAAATGCAGCATATCTAAAAAGGGAATAAATAGGGAATATTAAATATGGCAAATTAGGTATCAATTTTCCACATTTTACTGATGTCAATGATCATATCTAACAACAGAGTTGCTTTGTAATCAGTTTGTTCCCCAAATAACATACACACAGACCATCAAACTCTGATAACTGGGCGAAACTGATCGTAGCAGGTATCATGAGCAGCCCATAATAAAGTAAAGAGGGCGAGCAAGTCATTCAAGTAAGATTGCAGCCAAAGACTGATGCATTTATAGTTTTGCCTTTAAAATGTCTGCAAATATTAAATAACCATCCATCATATAACCCCAGAGCCCAAGCTTATATCATCACTTGACTGAAACCCATTTTATAGTATATATAAAACAGAATAGCAGCAAATCCTCACAATTGAGAAGCTGAAAGTGAGTAATGTTCAGCATCTTTGCTAAGAAAAATGACAGTAATTAAATTAAAAGCTTTAGGGTTGAACTATAAAGTATAACATCTTTGCCCCAAGAGTTTTTATGGCAATAGTTTAAAAAAAGTGTGACAGTTGTGAATTTAAATGACAAGTTTCAACATTATGAAGGGACACTGTTGACTTGCCCAGGCCACATAAGTAAGAGGAAGTACTTAAATACTCAAGCAACCGTGACAGGGGTCTGGGGCCAGAAGTCAGCACCATATTTTCAGAAGAACGGTAAACCTTCAGGTGCCACACTATGACTCAGTGCATTACATCAATTTTTTGTTTATTTATCCCCCCACCTCTACCTACCTTTGCCGGGTGCAAACTCAGTGAGCACTAAGAGACACAGCGAGATGAATAAGGCCTCTTAAACCACGGAGAAGATAAACATTAACAGTTTCACAGCTAAAGACAGACATGCAGTTTACAACATCATCTCTGGAGACTGTTTTCACTGTACACTGCCCCCATTTCAGACAAAGAGTAGGCTCCTGTGAGGGAGGCTTCAGGCTTTGCTGACGGCATAAAGTTTGAAGTCTTGTAAAAGAAAATTCATAAGATGAGTCACAAGCATCAGCTAATGATTGGTTGTGCTTAATGGACCTACTAAAAAGGTTTTACTGGGTCTCCAGGAGGATGAAATGAGAAACAGCAGCAGACAGGGGAAAGTCATCTCCCAGAATATGAAAAGTAGTCTTTGTGGCGGTGTTTCCCAGTTCATGCAATTCAGTCCTTGTCACTGTCAAATACATGTGCACATAAACATTCATCCCTTTTAATAAAACACAAGTGCAGATCATTGGTTTCAGGAGTCGCATAAATGGAAACCACCTGTGCTTTGTCAAGGCTTTTCGTTTGATTGTAGTAAAATTTATAAACTTGTGGTGAGTTAGTATGGTGGATAAAGACAAAGGAACACTCCAAGCAGCTCAGAGGATTTATTGTTTGCTTTTTGTAGAAACACAATTCAAAGTTGGCCCATCCTGCCCAGTTCAAAGAGAGAGCAGAAGTAGTTGAGTGAGCTAGAGAGTGAATGAAGAGAAGGGGCGACATTAGTGAGAACAAAGTGAGAGGAAATAAGAAACATTTTTGATTGTTGCACAGCAAGTACGTTGTAAAGTACAAATAAACACAGCCAGACCTCCACACAGCCCTTCAGGAAGGTGCTGGACTGCTGGATCAGCATGACACAAAGGGAGCGCAGAGGGGAGAGACACTCACTGTATGGTCACTGTGTTTTTATAGAGTCCACAGCCTGAAATTTGTTGTTGGCTGAGGGATACACACCCGCTGCCCAAAGGTTGCAGCCCAGAAACATCCCAAATACAAGCAAAATAAGAGGAAAATAAGAAAATACAGGCAGAGGGCAGGGTCGTCTCCAGACACATACATATGTGCCACTAGTCACTTCTAGTGAGGCATTAGTGGTGATTGAGAAGGATTTGTTTATACACTTAAGAAAACCCGACATATGATACATATTAAGATGATACAGGAAAATGTTGCTGATAGTACAGTTAAATCGTTCATGAAGAACTGGAATCAGTGCTTGAAACAGGCTGCTCCTGTTTTAAATTTATTTTTAGGGTATTTTTAGGATTCAATTGTTTTTATTTTAGTTTTATGTTATTTATGTTTTAAAATGTTGTATTTACTTTGTAAATGTCTATGGGTGTCTTGAAAGGCACTTATACAGTAAATGTTTTAATATAATTATTATTCACACAGATTGGCATGACTGTCTGCACACCACATACTATTAATGACTGCAAAGTTAGACAACTTTTGGCTTTTTCTAAGTGATGATTTCAAACTCTTTTAGAATTAATATTTTATTCACACCTCAGTTATACTGTCCAAATATATGTATATATAATACATGTATATATAATCTCACATCCAGACTCACCCTTTGCTTTTTTGGACTGTATGACTCATGGTTATAGCACCAGTTCTACCGAGACAGATTTCTCCTCATTAATTGCACTTGCTGGTTAACATGTATCTATTACTAGTTTCATCAGTTTCCTATTGCGTAATGTTGCCTGTGCTACTGTTCCTTTTTTAGAGTCTCTCCTCTTCAGAAGTCAGAGGTGGTTGAAATGGTCAAGAAACAGGTGAAAGTGATCACGCTGGCCATTGGTGATGGTGCTAACGATGTAGGAATGATCCAGACAGCTCATGTCGGAGTGGGAATCTCAGGCAACGAGGGTCTGCAGGCAGCGAACTCCTCTGACTACTCTATTGCCCAGGTGAGCTGTGCTTACACTGAGTGAGAAAACAACATATCGATCCAGGTCCGTGGTTTCTCATTAGTGTTTAGAGATGGATGACATGACAAGTATTTAAAGTGGGAATTTAACCAGTTATTATATAATATAATTGAATGCCTGTAAAGTAACTTCAGCAGCTATCTGTAACTTTGACCATGTGACGCAATCCCATTTGTTGCCAGAAAATGTAATGCAAAGTTTTAAAAAATTATTGATTAGCTTATAATAGTTTTAAAATATTCAGGCTACATTAACTCAAAAAAATAAAGCCTGTGACATTTTCTTCTAAGAAAATTGTACGCTATTTATCTTGGATTTAAATATTTATACACTAACACCGACATTAAAGCTTGCATATAGAATTAAAACCATAATGCCAGACTACTATGTTTTCTACACCGTTGCAATCGGATTAAATCTGATTTTAACTTGCTGAGAAGATGTTTGGTTTGAAGCTGCAAATGCATTCTACAACACACTGATGCCCATTTCTATTTTCTGAAACAATCGGTGGCTGCTGTCATTGTCATCTCAAGTGTAATATGTGTTAGTGATAGCTTGGCACATTGTACTGAGCAACAAAAGGCCTTAGCTTTAGCTTATACACTGAAGAAGTTACACCTGTAAAACAAGCATCTGCTGACACCCAACTCCCATATAACTATACAGAAACAGATCCAGGCAAAATGCTACTTAAATACATACTTATGTCCTAGTAACCAGTTTGTCTGAAACTAAACTAACTAAAAAATCCTCCTTCTAATATCATGGCTATTTCTACACAGCATGCTACTCCGTACATAATTTTTCTATTACAGCCACAGGGTTTGAGAGTATGGGAAACCAGTACCTGACTATAACACAGTGCACTCTCTGTACTGCAGTGTGCAATTACCATTCGAAAGACTTGGGTTTGTCTTAAGTGCCCCTCTCAATCTACATGCCATGTACAACATGCATGTCTTTGAAAGACAGGTGGCCTCTTATAATCGATTTAGTTTGTGTCCCAGCATCAAATTAAATTACACCTTCAGACTTCCAGTGGTGTTTTCCATATATTGGCGTAACGCTACATTAACTGTAATTTGTAGACTGCAAACTGAAATCAATCTTGAGAAGTTGTGTAACTTATTTTTCTGTTCCTGTACATGATTTATATTAATGATGTTGAGAACCAGATGGGCTCCTTGCTGTTGTAGATTATTAGGGAGCCAGTGTCTAAGATTTAATACTTGAAAGCTCAGAATTATCTGTAACTGCAAGAGAACATTGAAGAGGATTTGGGCCAAAGCACCTGTGCTGTCCATCTGTCATCAGCTCAGATCAGTGTAAACTGATGTTTGAGCCGACCATTCGAGGGGTCAGGGACCGCCGCTGTGCTGTCGTTTCACGAAGGAATACCACACTGCTACTGAAAGACCAGCAGGCTGTCAAATAAACAAAATGATGTTTATTTCAAAAATCTGAGTTTAGTTTTACTCTTCCCATCTCCTGCTTCAGTTTCTGAGATGTTTTTAGAACTTTTTCTTTTGTCAGATGGGAAGAGGATGTGGTGTAGATGATGTGCTTTGTCTTAGTTATTTACTGACAACTAAGATGAAGCACATGCAATGTAATCATACTTATCCTCCAGAAATTGCACCAAACGTTCACCACAGACACTAAATGGTGGTATAATTAAAGGCATTAAACTATTATTCTGAGCCCTTGGAGACAAGAACCCCCATATGAACTCCTTTGTTTTCAGGAACTCAAAGCTTGGTCTTACAATCTTTGACTAGAAATTTGTGGAATGTATTGGTGAGAGCTTTGGCCACAATGCCTCATCAGTCCTTTAACTCTCTACTGGCTTTAATCTTGAAGTTCCTGTAACTGCTTTAGTGTTCCAGCACTGATCTCTGATTATGAGGAACCATTAGACAGTGTACTGTACACAGACTCCGACTATTCATTCATCTTGTCCTTTTACTTCCCTCCCACACAGTTCAAATACTTGAAGAATCTGCTGCTCGTCCATGGAGCCTGGAATTACAACCGTGTAGCCAAGTGTATCCTCTACTGCTTCTACAAGAATATTGTCCTCTACATCATTGAGGTAACTGTCACACAGTAGTTTTAATGACTAGGCATCATGTAATGAACTGGATCTGAATGCAAGGTTTTGAGATTTTTCCACATGACATGATTATATAAAGGCAAATTCCTTGTTAGAGTTTCCATGTTTGTATTTCTCTTGACTGGCCCCTCACATTACCTGCCAGTTTGTGCAGCTCCTGGGTGAATGGTTTGAGTTTTGACATGCCTGGACAGAAAATGCACAAACAAACACACAGTCAGAAATGAGGGGAAAACTATACCTGTTTAACTGGAAGCCAGTTATTGAAGTCAAATAATATTAACCCACATAACTCATCTGAATGACTGTAATATACAACTCGCCAGTGATGCTAACCATTTTTTTGATGCTCCGGGATTAAAGATTTTGTATATTTTGATTCAAATGATCCTAAAATCTGAGATCATTTTGTCAAGTGAAAGTAGAAATTGGTCTCAAAAATTTGTCAGTGCATGAAACACTGAACATGCTGAGAAATTAAATGCAGAATAATTAGTTACATATGGCCAATGACATGATAATATTGTTGTAATTGTCACAGCCAAATCTCAGCATAATTATGTGATAAGTTACTGTTTTATTTATTTCAGTGGTTTCCTCATGTTTTGCTAGTTGAAAGTTCAAAATGAAAAATATGTTACCTGGTGTTCAGATGTCATGACAGATTGACAGATTTTGGGACAATTTTAATGGGAACCAAGTCAGATTTCGGTTAAATGGTGAGTCAGTTGATGATAATTTTAAATTTTTTGTGCTGATTTGCTTGGTCTTGAACATGAATTATCGGGTAATGAATATTGTTCCTATCTACAATCAAGCCTCTCTCTCTCTCTCTCTCTCTCTCTCTCTCTCTCTCTCTCTCTCTCTCTCTCTCTCTCTGTCT